>JAODKM010000058.1:515320-529453 GCA_026780845.1 Petrocephalus sullivani | reverse complement strand
GCATTTTGCCTGTTGACGTTCTTGTGTGTGTGCTTGTTGACATTGTGCTTGATGGTGTTGTGCTTGTTGGCTTTGTGATTGTTGGCATTTTGCCTGTTGACGTTCTTGTGTGTGTGCTTGTTGACATTGTGCTTGATGGTGTTGTGCTTGTTGGCTTTGTGTTTGTTGATGTCATGCTTACTGATGTCGAACTTGTTGACGTGGTCCTGTTTGACGTCATGCTTGTTGGCATTGTGCTTGTTTGTGTTTTGCTTGTTGGGATTGTGCTTGTTCGTGTTTTGCTTGTTGACATTGTTGGTTTTGTGCTTGTGGGCATTGTTCAGGTTGGCTTTGTGCTTGTTGATGTTGAGTTTGTTGACGTTGTACTGGTTGATGTCGTGCTTGTTGGCATTGTGTTTCTTGATGTCATAATAGTTGGCTTTGTGTTTGTTGGCGTTCTGCTTGTTGATGTCATGATTGTTGGCTTTGTGTTTGTTGCCATTGTGCTTGTTGATGTCGCACTTCTTGGCTTTGTGCTTGCTAACGTGCTTGTTGACGTCATGCTGGTTGACTTTGTGATTGTTGGTGTACTTGTTGGCGTAGTGCTGGTTGATGTCGTGCTTGATGACATTGTGTTTCTTGATGTCATGCTTGTTGGCTTTGTGTTTGTTGACATCATGCTTATTGATGTTGAGCTTGTTGACCTTGTACTGGTTGACATTGTGCTTGTTGGTGCTGTGTTTGTTTAAGTCATGCTTGCTAATGTTGTGCTTGTTGACGTCATGCTTCTAGACATCGTGCTGGTTGGCTTGGTGCTGGTTGGGCTTTGTGCTTGTTGGCTCTGTGCTTATTGACATTGTGCTTGTTGGCGTCATGCTTGTTCATGTTGTGCTTGTGGGTGTTGTGCTTGTTCATGCAGCTGCCTTAGACCAGTTGTTAAAGCAGGCTACAGTTAGCACTATGCTTCTAAACTTTCAGATTGATTAGTGGCTTTAATGTTTGGAGAACCTTTCCTGGCACCATGACTTATTTGAAGAGCGATAACCCAAACGAGACAGTGTCCATTATTAAAATGAACTGCCATCTTCATTAATTGATTTATACTTGGATGAAGTACATGGGTAATTTCCTCCGTTATACACCATGGCCTAAAAATTCAAACCAGTTTCCAAGGATTTATGAAGAAATGTTTCCTTTGACAAGAGGCCCAAGGAGAGCTTGTTTATTTTTAAACAAAAGCCTGGTTTCTCCAAGAAGATCAATTATGGTTCATTTTCAAGATGTCTTACTGAACATGTCATCAGCACCAAATGTCAAAGCTGCAGACGTAGCAGCTGGCAGTAAGTATTTAATATAGATTAAGGGTGTTCTTCGCTGTCAGTGCTCATGGAAGATTGATGTGTTGGGTGTCACTGAAGAACGATGACATAAAGTACCACACATGTTGTCTCAGAAATTCAAGATAAATTCAAGGTAGACCTGGTTTATCATGCTTGAAATATACATTTGTTTAGTCCCCTCAATCTTCTGGTTAATAATGCACCTGTATGGAAGCTACAGCTGACATCACGTCCTTTGGAATTCCCGGTCTTTTTTAGAATGTTCAGTTAAATCTGTTTGATGTGAGTGTGGGTAGCATTTTTGGTCAGGCAGGTAATGAGGTTATCTGTGCTTTTCACCATCTGTGTTAATCGTGGAAGGTAAGACGTCATAGTGTAATTTCTTGGCTCTGAGTAAATCCTACCTGGCCTCCATTTTGGTTTTTATCATTCCCAAAGGACATGTCCAAATTTAATTGTTCTCACGTCGTGCCAAAATGACATACTTGGCTCTGGAATTGTCCTCACTGTGCCGTGTTGACACCATCCCAGACCAGGCTCTGTAGGCCCTGCCAGGAGAATCACTGTCCCTTGTCAAACCAGCACTCCCGCACCCCGATCCAGCGCTCTAGCATCCGCTCGACATCCTGACGAATGCATCTCACCTTTGGCTTGAGTAATGCCTCCTGCCATCTGCACAGATATTGTTTTGCAAGGTGCAGCCTGGGACATCCCGAGCTCCACATATCGACACAGAGTAATGATCACTTTCTATTCATCCATTCACGTGAATTTCAAATAAGTGTCAAATAATATATCATTTTCCAATAAGCATGGGTGCTATTGTGTGGCCTTCTTTGTGGTTAATTAGTAGCTTTTAATCATAATTATAACCTCACAATATGCAAAGCCTGATGCATATAATTACTTAAATGAGTCATAAATTGGTTTTGTTGAGAGTCTTCCTATGTTATGTTTTACGATCAGCCTCAGCGTATAAATGGCTTTGTTTTCTGGTTACTCATGAAATCAGGAACTGTTGTCCATCTTGTGCAGGATGTCATCTGTAGGCCTGCCTAGGACTAGATTGCAGGCCCTTATGAAAAGTATTTTAGTATTGTCATCAAAATAAAAACATTGTTCTAACACTATGGTAAAACCATTGTAATTTGTCCACCTATGTACCATGCTATAGTACATACCCAGTGGGCACAGCACATGTATCCATGTGGATTTTTTGTGGATATTTGGTGAAATAGTGGATCCACCAATTTTCACCCGATAACCACGTAGATGTGATGTTATTATAGGCATGTGGAATAGATGTACTAATTTAACGTGGGTCCATGTGGAGTTTTAGGTCCCACTATCACTCTTTGCCTACTGAATGTGGAACTCATGGAAATTAAGACTCACTATCTACTATTACTCACCATTATGTTGATGGTTAATGATCTAACTTTAGATACACGTTCAGTTGAAACAGGCATAATTTTTTTTCATAAATGTGACAGCCATAGTATGAGTTTACCAATTAACATGAAAACATCTGAAAAATACTGAAAAAAGTGATTCTTTTGCTCAACAAGCATTACTCATAAGTATGTGTGAGTGTGCCCTGCAATGGGCTGGCCCCCCGTCCTTGGTTGTTCTCTGCCTCGTCCCCGTAACTTCTTGAAGATGGATGGATGGATGGATAGTCTTTTAGTATTTAGTATTAGTATTTAATATTATAATACATATTATGCACTACACCCAAGTTTATGTGATTATTATTTTAGTAGGCATTTTAACCTTTGCAGAACTTATGTAGAACACAACACGTATTTTCCATGTGCCAATAACGACCTGATCTCGACTTGCCTTTTACGCCGAAATAGCCTCTTTTCCACATGCTGAAAAACTGCTTTTCCCACGTTTCTTCCACGTGTTTGTGCCCAGTGGGTAGTATTACAATGTATCTTCAGTCAAAACACAATGGTAATCCATTTTACCGTGTACTGTGGTAATAACATGTTTTAAATATGCTATACTCTGGTAATACAAGCTTATTTTCAATAGTATTTTATGTGATGTTTACCATAGTATTGCAATAATACAGCATTAAAATTAGACATCATAATTGCGTTAAATGTACCATGCGCGAAATGCATCTGTTTTGGCTTAGTGGAGAAAACACTTTAACAGTTTAATAGCCACATGCATCAAAACCAATTAACCACTTACCAATATAAGTGCTTCCATGGCAAAAACAAACACTGAAGGAAATGCTTTTATCAAAACACATGTTCAAAAACAAAAAACAGAAATAAAACACTGAAAGTACAAGCCAGTACAGCCATGCTGACCGTGATGATACCACGGTAACTTTTGGTAAAGGGAGTGAATGCGAATGAGCTAAAGGAAACAGGCAAGTCACAGAGCAGTGCAGGACTCGAACCCACAACCCTGGAGGGGCCTCGTAAGCTTATGTATGAGTCTGTGTTTGCGCTTGGTGCTTGGCTCTTTCCTGCACTTGCTAGCGTATGTCTGTTGCTAGTGGGGACTGGGGTAATTCAAGCACCCTATGTATAGTAATCATGTTAAGAGTCCATTGTCTGAGCAGGAATGTCGCAATTACAGTATGAAAGCGCGTTATGTTTTCTTGATATATGCTGCCTCTTTCATCCTCTTGAACGTGTAGGTACTTCAAATCCATTCTGAACACAACCATTCAGGAGCATGAAAAGACAGCACACAAGCCCAGAGCTCAGAGAGGAGTTTTCCCTCTTCCTGTCTTCCTAGAAGCCTCTCTCTTCTCATGGTGCGTGACCAGGGTGTTAGTTTATCTGAAGAACGTCCATGTTGGTCTCGGATTAAGTGCTGCTGGAAGGGTTTGTTTGCCAGATAAGCGGAGTGGCGGGTTGCGACCCGCATATATGCGCAGATCTGTTCCATGCAAACGGTGTCTGCCAGGCTGGACCAGAAACGCCAAGCGGGCCTCACCGTGGCCATGCCATGGGAGCATCAGAAGGACTTAAGGGCTCTGTGCATGATGAATCTAAGTTAGAAGCTACTGCAGTAGTAAAGTTTTATCTTCATTGTCACATAAAGCACTCTGGTGTGAGATAAAACATTATGTGGCCTATATCTTATGAATTGCAAGTCACGTTTGCGTTTATGCCCTATTGTATGCAAAATACTGGCTTTTAAATGACCTTAATAAGGGCTTATTTCTGCATCTAACCCCATAGTTAATGCTGTTCTCTAGAGCTCTGTTGTGTGTATTATGACGATGAATGGAGGCCAGGCAGAGCCGTGCTGCACACTTTATAGACGTCTGCAGTGAAGCTGAGGCCAGGCAGAGCCGTGCTGCACACTTTATAGACGTCTGCAGTGAAGCTGAATCACCACATGTTATGTCTATACTAGGAGCCACAGCATTAATGCTCTGTCACCTTCCAGACTGCTGTCAAACTCAGCAGGAGGGAGGATTTGGCAAACGACTAAAGCTCATTTGTTTACTTAAAACATGGAAGCATTTTACGGTTTGCTTGGGGGAAATGGACACATTGCAAGCAAAAAAAAACAGAACCAGGCTTGGAGACGTATAAAACGACCACAGAACAGAAAGATAATAAAAGAAAACTGGGGCATTAATTAAAATTATTCTGTAATTAGAATGCTTTTTTCCAGGTGGAGTTTGCTTTATTTCACTGGTTTATATATGGCTAAAAACACACATATAATTGCAATATGTTGGTATTTTAGTTCATGGAGCGTTCCTATGGCCACTTTTATTTGGCAGGATATTTTCAGAATACGTCACGACGGGGTGAATTATGAGAGCCATAGCAGACGATGGATCTCCGCCCTACTTGTCTGTATCTTTTTCTTGGCTCTTGGCAGGGCCAAAAATCATTTTTTACTGCCGTGTTACGCTGCAGGAAAACAGGGCTTTTGTGGAAACGTCTTTTCGATTCGTTTGCAGGAATCGCGGCCAATTATAATATCCGCAGGAAAGCGTGAAATTAATTTGATGAATTAGATGTAAATGTAAGGAAAGTAGCTCTGTATTTCCGCCCCGTTAGCTGTTTTCCCGCCTTATAACTGCCATCGTTTCTCCGTTTGATAAGTTTTACAGTTTCCTTTATACTCTGGTAATAAAAAAGGCCAAATGCAAAAACCGACAAACCTCCAATTTTTTAAAATGTGTTCCTTTTTCGATGATTAGTAATAATGGGCGTGAACAATGAAGTATTGTGTTTCAATTGACTAAGAAAAAGTGTCAGATTGCTGTGAAGATTTAAAGCAGAACCAGTGTCTAAACCATACAGAACCTAATCCTGTTTTTCACCATCGTGAGATGCACCTTTTGCATTTATTCTTTTTGGGGCAAATTTTAAGTGTGCTTAATACTGGCCTAAATGGCACTCATTACTAATAAAAGCAATAATAACAACAATCCCTGGGTGTATTAACCATGGGACAAAGTATGCAGAAAAGTTTTAATTGGGAAGCGAAGTACCTCTGAATAACGCAAGTTAAATTAATTTAGTAAATGACACGAAACTTAATTACAAAGAACATCATTAATTAATAATGTAAAGAAAAGTAATGTGTTTGTACTGAGCTGTATATAATCACTTTATACCTAGTAAGCAACTAAAATTCCCAGTAGGTCTGAGTTTATTTTGCCTTGTTCTTTTTTCTATTTGTTTAGAATAATTTTGAAAACTTAATTTTGAAATATAAACACATGTTGCACAGCTGCAGTGGTGTCTGAATGCATTGTCTGTGACCGTCTCGGCTGGCACCATGACACATGTTACTTTGATTAATCTATTGTACTATCAGATTTGAGTTTCTCTGAATTACGTGCATGCCTGCAGGCCATGGAATAGAAACAAAAGCATACAAACTACAGCTCTGTATCAGTTCCAGCGAGCAGGCTAGTCCTGGAAAAGCAGACTTATTTTCCATTGAGAAATGGCACACTGGCAAATGATATTATTAAACCTCCATTTCTTTGGTTTGAAGGCTTCTCTGTGGCTCACCCTACTGGTTACTCAGAGTATTATTGGTTGTCATGTTAAGGGGGCCCGATTCTTTAGCATTCAGGATCTTACTCAAAGCTAATTACATACATGTCAACCTAGCTGTAGCAAAAACAGTGATATGGGAGATAAAAGATCTGCCATTAAAAAGGTTTCCTTCGGCTCGCTGTTCATCTTATGCCAGTGAGACAGCAAAAATGAGCTTAAAACCATGACCCATAACAAAAGTATCATTTTATGGAGTTCTCAGTATACATTTTGTGTTTCTTCATTAAAATTGTAAGCCGCATGCAGGAAGTGGCACTCTCTCGTGTAGGCTGCCCAGTATGGCCGGCAGTGCCTCTCCTTGGCGTCAGGGTCTTGCCTGAGCTGTCCACGCTGTTTGCCAGATGGGCCGTGTTGTGGAGATGCTCCTCGGGGCGGCAGCATGATGGAGCACCTTGAAGACAGGAGCACGTGGCCCCCGCACGCCAGGCAGATTGTTCAGAGCTTCCCGAGCAGATGGACAGAAACTCAGTGATCGCTGCGGCCACGACTCGCTCCAAGTTTTCAATCATTACGTCCTCCTCGGCTGTCCTTTTTAAAGCCGCCTCGCAACGACACTTAGAGATTCTTCGTTTGCTTTGTGCTTTTCTCCAAATAAACATCCTACAGTCATCCATCTATCTTCAAACCACTTACTGTATGTTGATCCTGTTGCGTAGCTACTTAGTGCAAGCCCCAGGCCACACAGGGCACACGGCCCAGGTGCATCCTGGATGGGATGCAATGCTTACACAGACCAATATTTTACTGGAGCAATTTGGCCAGAACTGGTTACTCCAAGGGTACAACAGCAGACAAGGGTACAACTTCAGAGTTTGAACCTGGCACAAAAACCTCTTGTGAAATATGTTCACGTCACCTACTCTACACGACGCGCTCACTCCATTGTGGAAATCAGACTTGTGACAGCATGTTATAATGCAAACTATCTATAAGAGCTCCTGCTGGCTGTGAAACTTGGACAAGTGGAACGCTTGTTTCATTATTAGCACTTTGATGACAGACTGCAGTGGGTGACAGACCAGCCTTAGGCCTGCTTATATTTGGCTTCTTAAGAGTCTGTTTTGGTTTCTCTAGAAGCTATCAGACTGTACTAGCATTTTGGAGCCTGATTATCTGATTCACAATAGAAATACTAAAAATAACTATGAACCAAAGCAGTCACTCAGGAAGAGTCCCAGTTATTTGGCATGATTAGCTTGTGTCTTCATTTATGTAACGACTTGAGCTGGTGTATGGTGGCACTAATGTCAGCTAGCAAATGACAGACCACCAGCCACTGGTACTGGGTATCAGCGTGGAGAGGAGCAGCCTTCCCAGCCCCCCGGGGCTTTCACTGCTACCATCATCCCAGCTTAACTCCATCTGAAGGATTTTGTTTGAAGTTAAAAGGTGACTTACTGTAATTGTTGTGAGTATCACTGTCTCTGTTTCCTCTGAAATGTCCCCTTAGGATTAGAGCCCTTCCCAGCCTTGAAATGCAGGCTTCCTGTTCCAATCCCACCACCGCTGCTTAAATGTGGAAAACAATGTCTGTTTTTGCACTACTCCAGAGTAAACTTTTTTTTTTGAATTTTGTGTCTTTAGAAGGGTCTTTACTACTACTAATTTGAGAGGTTGAAGTGTTTCCACTCGATAGGAATGTAGTAACAATGTTAACTGGAACCTGAGTGTGATTTCACAGGCAAAGCTGGACCAGGATCTCATGAGCATGTAGTACCATCTGACGCCACATGCTAAGGGCTCGTTGCACACTTGTTTCCTGAAATGGCCAGTACCCTGCCACACATCTGTCTGCATGTGGCTATGCTACTACTCTGCAAAAATGTGGGTGATTTGGTAAAAAATGTAAGTGATAATGTAAAATTTGAATCTTGAATCTCTGGGTGGCTCTTTATTTTTGGTGTTTTGGTTTTTTTTGGATTGATTTGTTCATTCTTTGAGCTCATGGCTCGACAAAGCTTGCCGTTGGCTCTGTTTTGCGCGTGCTGGTATGTTCCCTAATCGAGTAGGATGCATGGGTCAAAAGAAAGGCTTACATTAGCATGCTGTTGACTCTTCTTGGGTCGACCGGTTAGAAAAGCAAACAGATGAATGGAAAACGAGACTTCATATGGGGATGGAATGACTTTAATAGGGCTGAGGGCTGAGTGTGTCTGGTGGACCATTTGCATGACAATTCTGAGTGAGATAATCACCGTTTTGCAGTGAGCGCTGGCCATCTTAGTGAAATTGGCATGTTTTCCAACCTCCCCTCATGGGCACCATTGTGCAACTTCTGCTGTCAGGAGGCCGCCAGCAGCGGTCGGGACTGAATGGTGCTGTAAAATGGAGTTCGTGTTTTGGAGTGCATCTTTATCGTTGTCAGCATTCTTCTGTACCATAGTCTGCATTTCTCTGGCCAGAGTTTGACCTTAATCAGCCTGTAGCGAGTCAGTATATTCATCGCCTTCATCTCTGAAGACTCTCTCGTCTGGGATGGAGGAGGTGAAGCTGAGATGGAGGAGGTGAAGGACAGCCTTGCTTTTTTTCTTCCGGGTATTTGGATCTTTTGAAATGAGACTAAATTCACTTGTCAAGATATCTCAATGGTTTTACCATTATCAGGACACACGTTTAGGATTGGCACTTCCTGAAAACATCTGCCATGTTTGGACGATGGTGCTCTAGGGTGTACACGTCCCTCTGTAAAGATGTCTATTTTTTGGGAGCTGCGAAATCAAACAAAATAGTTCTATCAGGCAATCAGATTTGGAAGCATGAGACAGTCAAAACACAATCTCACATACCCAGCCTTTTGTGATCAATTTTTAAACCGTGATGAAAACCAACAAATGTTAAAATAAACAATACTTAGAGAAGCCTGATAAAATACTCATATGTGCACATGATGCAAGACCTTTCAAGGTTTGTGCTGATTTCTGGGCTGCATTGAGCAGCCTGGCTGTGGACCTGTAGGATGTTCCAAACTACAGGTCGCATGATTTATAGACTCACTGCATTATCTTAAAAAAAAAAAACCTCGCAGATGACGGCTACTTACGATAAGGTATGTTTGATGTGTTCTCTGTGTTTCGAATTAATTTCATAGTCATGATGGATTAAGGTGCCCCAAAGACACACTGGGCCCTTATCTGGTCAATAAGACGTACCTCTGGGCATTATACATGGCAGGAGACACCTGCTCCATCTGCAGGAGGATCATTATCGTTTCACGGGTCCGTCGGCAGTTTCGGCGATTTCCAGGTTCAAGAATAACTTGTGCTACCGGCCAGTTAATCGCTTTCAAAGCCTGTGTAGGTGTTCGAATTTGTAACAGGTTTTGACAAAGGGAGCTCGAGTGTAGCGGTAGCAAATGAATCATTTGCGATGCAGGTATCAGCAGTGAAGGAATAATCTGTGAAACAAGCCCACTGTGTTGCAGTCCTACCCTCTCCTTATCCTTCAGCCAGAACTGAAACACAACAGGATGTGAAATATATGGACTTCACACCACCTCTTTCAAATAATTAATCCTGTATCCTTTCTCCTCCAGCCAAAGATGCGGCCTCTCGCCGAATCCGATTACCGCGAAACTCACGATTTGATTAGCTTCACGCTAACAGCTTTCGGAGGCGCGGATTTCGTCGCTCGTCATCGAGGAGGAGAGCAGACACCGTGTTTGGAGAAGCACTCCTCCTGGTGCTAAGTGGCCACTTCAAGGTCACATCCTCTAATCAGGCCATTTGTGTTCAGCAGTACAATGATTCCGGCTACTTTGGTTGTGCGGGAGATGTGTCTGGCCAAACAAAGGGGCTCTTTGCGAGGAGGCTGCCCTCAGCCCTGCTCTGTGGGAGCGTCCCAGTGCACAGGTGGCCACGGCCCGGGCTCCTCTGGCCCGTGTATGTGCTATGCGCCTCACCTCCAAAGACCTGATTGTGTAGCCTGTCACCATGGTGATTCTCTCATCCAATGCTCGTTAAATTCACATAGGTCGTGGGGTTTCCTCCGGGTACCCCGTAGTCCAAAACCTTGCTGAGGTTAATTGGAGTTACCAGACTGCCCTCACTGTAGGTGTGCATGTGTGAGTGTGCCCCACAACGGGCTGGCCCCCCATACTGGGTTGTTTCCCGCCTTGTGCCCGTAGCTTCCAGGATAGGCTCCAGGTGACCCAGAAGCGTTAATGCTTTCAGAAAATGGATGGATGGATTTTGGGCCCCTTGAAATCATATCAGTTTGGGCCCTCAACCCATGCCGATCCAGGTATGTTCCCTTTCACACAGGAGCCCTTGAAATTCTCCTAACATTCACTCCCTTTATGATGCTCCTGCTGTACAGATAAGGAATTAGTGATTGTCACGGCTGAGATTTGAGTGTGAACAATATTTGTGGTGAGAAATAGTGAACAGACCAGTGCAGATTGACAGTGCAGTGGACGTGTGTGTTAAGCACAGAGTGGGACTCGGTGATGCTGATACGTACTGATACCTTTGCGTTTATCAGACTGGCTGTCTGCCTCACAGCCTAGAGCAGGCCAGACACGTATAAACAGATTAAACTGATTAATAGTTCGATTGCCTTGAGAGCCTTTTGACCAGAAGCCTTAAAACGCCACAAAAGGCAGGCAGAAGGCCCACTATAAAAGTAATCGCATGGGTGACTTTACATAGCAGTAACAGCCACCCGTGTTTTATTATTAAGTGACATACGGTGAGAGAGTTATCAGACAGGAATCGCATATAGATGTGTCAATACACACGTTTGCCCAGTCCGTCGTACCTGACCACTCATCAACTCCTTCAGTTAAAAAATACCAGCGACTAAGGCAGAATCTATGGGCTTATTGTGTGTGTGCAGCAGTATGTGAACAGCTTGTTAGAGTTTCCTCAAGATTAAAGGAAGGTCCCTCATACCCTGATCCAATTTTTCCATCTTCTGTTTCCAGTAAAGCCTTGATGCTATGAAAAAATAATTCTGAGACTTCTGAGATTTTATTACTGAAAGATGATCATGTTAGATTCACAGAAAGCTAAATCTAGTAAACACTGTATATCTGTACAGTTCCCCTCTTTTCCAAATCTGTCTTATTAGCGTCCTATAGGTGAACCCTTTTCTGCATTACTGCCCTCAGAATCACTCGGGCCTTGTTCTGGTCCAGCCTTGGGATCACCAAAGTGCTCTTTGTGTACTGTACCTCAAATATAGTAACTTTCTTCTGATCAAACATGAATTATTCATTATCAGACCATTAGAAAGAATAACATATTCCACTAAAACAATGGCTGTCCATTGGCTCTAAGCTTCCCTGAGTCTCCCAATCTGGATTTAAAGGGTTTAAGCTTTTTTTTTGGAAAGTTATGACTTTTGAATAAAGCCTGGAAGTTGCTGTGTGCTTGTTTTCCATGCCATTGCCCTTTTATTGCTGAGCTTTAGAGACCTTTGCGCTGCTCAGAACAAAAAGCTTTCTCCTTGTTTTACTACTTAGAGTGTGATGGCATGTCAGGGTCGTCGCCA
Organism: Petrocephalus sullivani; assembly: GCA_026780845.1. Lineage (NCBI taxonomy): Eukaryota > Metazoa > Chordata > Actinopteri > Osteoglossiformes > Mormyridae > Petrocephalus > Petrocephalus sullivani. The sequence continues at coordinate 517,581 of JAODKM010000058.1, read as the reverse complement.
CTTCCCCGTGTCCGGCTTTCCTGCTATGCGCCAGCCACTCCCGATGGAGGGAGGAGAAGGGTGCTGAGCCGAAGAAGGTCTCTTAAACTCAGAGACCTCCGATAACAGGAAAAGCCATAAACGACATGTTTGAAGATGCCATTAATGGGGGTGTGGAAGGAGGCGTACAGATTGCTCCTCAGAGACAGCACTCGATGGGCTCCTGAGGCTGGGGTCTGCGGACCCTGCGGGCGTTAGCTGCCTGCACCCATCTGTGCAAACATCTTATGATTGCTATGTTATTAGACCTGTTGCATTGGGCTAGGTTATATATAATGTTTCCTCTTGTTTTTTCAGAAGCTCTCAGCTGTGCTGATATCTTGACAGTATTCTTTTATTCATCTACCGAGCACCATGTCATCTCCCTGGGTTCAACCACACAGATTCGCAAATACTAAATGGACTATTCCAGCTCCTGATGGGGTGCACCTGCGTTGCACCTTAGGCCCTTGGGGCCCCCACCTTACTTATGAAGCCCCGGTCCTGTTTTGCTTGTTTTGTTTTGACCCATGGCTTGATCTCCCTCGACACTCTGCTTGGCACCTGAGCTACTCTCGCTCCACACTGATCATGGAGGAGCAACTGGCCTTTAGAAATTAAAACTCACAGTTGGATTCCATCTCAGTTACAGCCCGACAGCACAGGCTACGAAGTGCTTTCCTTTGTTTCTGCTTCACAGTCTCGTGTGGGATTCACGCCGCAAAGGGTCCTAAGGTTGTGTTCAGCACAGCGGGGCCTGAAGTACGTGGTACGAGATGCCGTGCGTCTGTTAGATCTCGGAAAGTCGGGTTGTCTTGCTTTTCCCTTTGCACAAACGCTAAGAAATAAAAAGCCGCAAAGTTTATTGTGCTGGTTCTCTGGAAACACACCGCATTCACTTCACCTGTGTTGTAATACCAGTTATATAAGGACATGTACCCAGAGCCTTTGTCCTTTCTGCCTGACTGCCGTCCTGCTTTTGTTTACAGAATTTCAATCAATCCTGTTCGCCTCTGGACCTGAATAAAGTGCCCGATCTTTGCAATGCTACTAAATCTACGTGCATAATGGATTGCTTGAATGCAATGCCATATCATAATGTCAGTTTACTGCATCAAGTCGAGCTGGCAACATGTTTCCCTGTAAGAGGTGGACTGACTGTGGGTCCTGGAGATTCTGGCAGCCATTTAAAGACAGGCAGTGAAACCGGAAAGGTGTGCAGAGAAGGGTGGCCATGCTGCTAGAGAAAGCCGTGCCTTCCTCACCCTGAAGTTTCAGTACTTTAGTCCCAAACTCTGAGATTTTTCATGTTTTTAATTAATCTCCCAAAGCGAGCTGGACATGGGGGGGGAGTACAGTCAGTGATTATATAGCAAAACAAAATTAGTCAAAATTAACAGTTAGGAGAACCAATTAGGCATAGTCTGTTAGCTATTCTATTAACACTTAAATATGCTATGGAAAGTTTACTCAGCTCAGTTCTGGTCCAGCACATTCCTACCGTGACTCTTACTGCGGACATTCAAAGGGATGTTTATCAGAGGGTCTCTGCTTAACCTATGACCTTTGCCTATTTTGCACAGCGTCTCCTTATTGTTGCCAGTGGTTCAATTAGCATAATGCTGTTTCGCTCATTGCTCTTTCTGAAACGTGCCTGGCACCCTTGACATGGGTAATTACGTTGCATTTCCTGTGCTGAAGATCTGTCAGGCTTCTGCTACACTTCTGTGTATTCAAGGACTTTCCAACTGACAACAATTACAATCTAATTAAGCAAGTGCCAGCGTAGCTGCGTAAGCCAGGTCTGTCGCGCTTCCGTATCACGTTAGCTGCCTTTGTTTATCTCTGATACCCTGTAGTCTGGGACTTGTTACCATACTGACCAGAGAATTAAGGTTAGCTAGCCTGTGCCCCTCTGATACCACATTCTTGGTGCCTATTGGTCAGTGACAGAATGAAGAATGGAATGAAGACCTTAATGCTGATTGGAGGAGTTGCCCACCCATTGAGCTGCCATTGAGCAGTCAGGGGAGGCCGGATTAAACCCTTGCGTTGTGACCCCTGTGCTCTTGAGCTGTCAGGAGGCTGAGGTAAAATCAGATGACTGGGACCTCTGGCAGGGCACATTTGTTGTTTTCGGGGCACCACTCAGAAATTCACTTGAGCCCCCCCCCCCCCCCCCCCCCCCCCCCCCCCCCCTCTGGGCCCCCTGCGGGGGTCGACCCCCCCCCCTCTGCAGCCCA
>JAODKM010000058.1:489687-515310 GCA_026780845.1 Petrocephalus sullivani | reverse complement strand
GGCCGGGGCGGGGCCCCTTTGTTTTGTCTGGCGCCCCCCCCGAAACGTCCCTCCGCCCCCCCCCCCCCCCCCCCCAGTGTACTGACTGTTTATGGCCACCAGGGGGGCATCCACAACCCGATTTGTCAGATGAAGTCACACTTGGAGTCATTTGTTACTCATTCCAGAGGCTGACATCAACCACAAAGGCAACAGATAAGAAAAATGACTGATGTGTGGCCCTCGCTTTACGTTCAGGAATAAGAGATTCGAGCAAAGATGCAAGTAAAAAATATGAAGTGTCACCCCAAACGTAAGCATGAGCCGGAGCCCAGCCTGTGGTGGGCGATGGCACGTCCATGTGACAGTCCATGTGAACTGCGGCGGCCCAGTCCTCGGTGGGAAGCCGCTTTGCATGAAAATCCTCCAGAAATGTATCTGAGAAACATACAGCCACTGTACATCTCAACACACTCACATCCCACATTGATTACAAATGATTTAAATTAAATTAAAGTGATTTTTAACAATCTACATTTATAGAGATAAATATGCTCACAAATGTGATTTGTAAATGCTAAAGCTCTCTCTCCCTGGCAATTAAAATGTTCACTAGGACTGTTCCATCTAATACAGTACTAATGGGGGGGGGGGGGGATTGTAAATATTTAATTAAGATGAGTTAAACCAAATAAGGGCACCATACAAACGATAGCTGGGCTGAAAGGCTGGTCTATAATTACCCCGATGTTTTGATGTCGCTGGCCCTTTAATTACATGTTGCCAAAAAGGAGAAGTCTCTCCTGTGAAGATGACGTCCCTCCCCCCCCCCACCTGACAGCTTTACCGTCTCTCGCTTACTTACCCTCCTGACCCTGAATGCCTCGAGCCGCTTGACGTCGCTGACTGCTCCCTGGCTTTCTCGTGCTTCTTCCTGCAGGGCGAGATGAGCCCCCCGCCAGTCTCCACCTCTCGCTTTCCTCTCACTGCTGCGAGCCCTAGTGCGGCATCGCAGTCCGCAGCATCATTCTCTCCTGGATTCACTTCAGTTGTTTATTCACATTGACTGTTGGCGGTTTGTAAGAGAAGCATAATCCGTTACAGAGATGCTGTACTGGAGCATTGATACCTGTCCAAGCGTCTGCTGGAGCGGTACTGTTTATAAACTTATAATCATTTGTCTGAAAAGCAAGCTGTGGTGGCCAGAGAGGGGCTTCTTTTTGGTTATCAGCGGAAAGGCCAATGCCCCCACAATGCCTCTGTTTTGCAGCTCACCATCTCCATGTTGTGTGTTTTTCTTCCAGGCTGTCGGGATTCATGTTACCCTCTCCGATCGTGAGCACGGGATCAATCCTAGCACTGTGGTTCACCACTGATTTCGCCGTAAGTGCTCAAGGATTTAAGGCGATCTATGAAGGTAAGAGACAAAGCCTGTTTCTATCATGTTCTCCAAGCTGTGCTCGTGTTAAATATTTAGCAGGTATTATGGATGTGAGTCTATCCCACCTGACTATCTACCTATAATGGTGCGTTCCATTATCCTCGGAGGTCACTCCACCTACTGTCTTTGCACTGGGCAGCCATCTTGAATCCGAAACTCGGGGCACTTTGGGCTGCCCGAGCTTTTGTCTCGGATTTTCGAGAGACGGGAGCGCGCATGACGTCACTTCCGGCCTCGAGACTCAGAATCCGACTCGGATTCCGACCTCCTGAGGATAAGCCCGAGGACTGTAAACCCCGTCCCTTCCCACCTATCTCTCTACCACTAAGCTCTGCCCCCTTCTCCCACCCATCTCTGTACCTGTAAGCCCTGCCCCTTCTCCTAACTGGTTCTGGACCTGTAAGCTTCTCCCTTCTTCTCTGTCTCTTTACATGTAAGCTCCACCCCTTTTGCCACCTTTCTCTGTACCTGTAAGCCCCACACATTTCTGGCAATATCAGGGCAGCACCGTGGCCTCCTGCCTCAGAGATCGCCGGTTTGAATCCCGCCTCTGCTCTGCACTCCATGTGTGGAGTGCTTGTGTGTTTGCATGCGGCCTTGCCAGGCTAAGGGCTATGCTAAATATTCTACTACAAAATGCATCCATTCAAATGCACGTCATTTAGGCAAACAGTGGATGTTACTGGAGAGTAAGTGATTTATGTGTCGACGAAAGCGCTTCCTTCCATGAGAGCCATGCACCTGAGAAGCGTGGCTAGCTTTATAACCACCGGCAAATAAGTAAATAAAAAGTGTAATGGTGACTTTATGGGGCGAAATGGCATGTTGGGGGGGGCGTCTTCATCTGCTAGGCATGCCTTTTAGTGGTGTGGTGCCCCTTTTTTGCACTTGAGTCATTCTGTGATCCTCAACGTGACTCCGGAGACACCTGAAGGCTGTGAGCAGGAGAGTGCAGACAACACGCGGACCCCCAGAAAGTCAAACAAAGGCGCAGTCATTCTGACTACTGCTTATTGTTGACTTGTCCTGTCAGAACCTTGGCTGCAGACATGCAGCGTGGCATGCCTTCTGAGGGGCTAATGTCTGAGAGCCGTCCACCAGCGTCTGTGTGGCTGCGATGTTTTAGGAGGCCCCGCGGACCTCCAGCAGTCAGGGCTGGTTGAGATACTTTGGCTACCAGGCTTTCATGATCTTCATCTCAGACGTCTGACCTTGAAGCTCAGAACAGGGCTCTATGCTCCAAATCTAAAAGACGGTCTTGTAGGGCCCTTGCAGCAACTTCTTTAAAAAACAAAAAAAAAGTCAGTTGCACATCTGGTTAAAGCTGTCATGATGTGACTCAGATTCTCGATGTGATGGAATGGCTCCTCTGTAGCGCAGATATCGGAAGGTGATCTTCTCCAGAACAATTACTCAGTGTGTGTCTCTGCATCGCAGGCAGGCAGCTTCATTTTAGGTTTGAATTGAGTTATGCGATTGCAGCTCAGCTCGCTGAGGTCTCCGCAGGACAGGCTGTGTTGGGCGAATGACATCCCCGAGGTGTTTAGATTGGCAGCTTTTGTCAGAAGGTCTTTACTTAGGGCACATAGCTCTCTCACTGGACTGGAAGGGAGATGGCTAATTTTGCTAAATGACCACTTATTTCCAGCCCATTACTCCCGGGCGCTGTCCAAGCAAGAGGCTAGATGAGCGCAGTTCCAAGGCCAGACCTGTCACATGACACACAACGGTCCGTGATACTGGCATCTTCAAATGAGCGGCCGCTTCATATTTATTCACTTGATTCTCAAGGTACTGTAAAATCCTCCAGGGAGGAGGAGCTAAACAAATACAAGCATTTCCGTGGCGCAGTAGAAAATTAAATGTAAATCAGGCATTTATTCAGATCAAAATGCTTAGCGTAGTTCGAAAATGGCCTTAAGCACATGCAAGCGTCTCAAGGTTGATTTTAACCACTTTATGGAGCCTTAGAAATGTGTGAGCTTGTGTGGAGATTTTAAAATCTTTCTCCTCCTGCATATAAGATCATCACACTCAATGAAGAACCATCTATTACCTGGATGATGATGCATTCATGCATGTATTCTATTCTTTGACATTGTCAACAGGAAAATTATAAATGCAAACACAGAAGTTCTTCCCAGCAGCCTGTCTCTCTTGATCTTCGGCATTATGGGTAATATTGTTGTATATTATAGTGAGATAATACCATTGCTGTTGTGTTTTGACAGCTACAGGATTCCTTTGATGGTTTTTTTTCTCTCATGCATCCTCACATGAAACATGGTGTGCAATTTTTTAACAAAGGCACAGACTCATCCTGCCCTTAGATCACGTGGTAAGTCTCCTGCAGACGAGCCTGAGATGCCAGGAGCCCTGGCGTTTTCCCAGTAATGGGTCACGGACAGCACTGTCTGACCCATGTTTAATGCCAATGACAAGCAAATAGGTTATTCACTGCTGCCGTGAGTCGATGGTGTTTATAGCTGAGTGCACACAGGGAGGGGGTGAGATTTCACACCAGACATGTTGGGTTAACAGACCCATTTTCCATCCCATACAGAGGGTCCGAAGATGCTGTCAAACGCTCCCCCAACCCGAAGAGATGCATCTGGCCTGCTGATGCTAATCATCCATTTTAATTTTTATCATTGCTCAGGCTCCTAACATCAGGCTCCTGGTGCCAGGCTACTAACACCAGCCTCAGGCTCCTAGCATCATGCTCCAAACACCAGCATCAGGCTCCTAACATCAGGCTCCTAGAGTCTAGCCCCTAAAATCAGGCTCCTAACATCAAGCTCCTAGCGTCTGGATCCTAGTGCCAGGGTACTGACAGGCTCCTAGAATCAGGCTCCTAACATCAAGCTCCTAGCATCAGGCTCCTAGCATCAGGCTCCTAGCATCAGGCTCTTAGTGTCTGGCTCCTAGCATCAGGCTCCTAGTGCCAGGCTACTAACACCAGCATCAGGCTCCTAGCATCAGGCTCCTAGTGCCAGGCTACTAACACCAGCATCAGGCTCGTAGCGCCTGGCTCCTAGCATCTAGCTTCTAGCATCAGGCTTCTAGCATCTAGCTTTTAGCATCAGGCTCTTAGCATCTAGCTTCTAGCATCAGGCTTCTAGCATCTAGCTTCTAGCATCAGGCTCTTAGCATCTAGCTTCTAGCATCAGGCTCCTAGCGCCTGGCTCCTAGCATCTCGCTTCTAGCATCAGGCTCTTAGCATCTAGCTTCTAGCATCAGGTTTCTAGCATCTAGCTTCTAGCATCAGGCTCTTAGCATCTAGCTTCTAGCATCAGGCTCTTAGCGTCTGGCTTCTAGCATCAGGCTCCTACCACCAGGCTCTTAGCATCAGGCTCTTAGTGCCAGGCTACTAACACCAGCATCAGGCTCCTAGCATCAGGCTCCTAGTGCCAGGCTACTAACACCAGCATCAGGCTCCTAGCATCAGGTTCCTAGCGCCAGACTACTAACACCAGCATCAGGCTCCAAGCTCTGGTTCCTAGCATCTAGCTTCTAGCATCAGGTTCCTAGCATCAGGTTTCTACCATCTAGCTTCTAGCATCAGGCTCTTAGCGTCTGGCTTCTATCATCAGGCTCCTAGCATCTGGTTCCTAGCACCAGGCTCTTAGCGTCTGGCTTCTAGCATCAGGCTCCTAGCTCCAGGCTCTTAGCGTCTGGCTTCTAGCATCAGGCTCCTAGCTCCAGGCTCTTAGCACCAGGCTCCTAGTGCCAGGCTACTAACACCAGCATCAGGCTTCTAGCATCTAGCTTCTAGCATCTGATTCCTAGCATCTGGTTCTAGCATCAGGCTCCTAACATCAGGGTCCTAGAGTCTAGCCCCTAGAATCAGGCTCCTAACATCAAGCTCCTAGCATCAGGCTCCTAGCGCCTGGCTTCTAGCATCAGGCTCTTAGCATCTGGCTTCTAGCATCAGGCTCCTAGTGCCAGGCTACTAACACCAGCATCAGGCTCCTAGCATCAGGCTCCTAGCGTCTGGTTCCTAGCACCAGGCTCCTAGTGCCAAGCTATTAACACCAGCATCAGGCTCTCAGCATCAGGCTTCTAGCATCTAGCTTCTAGCATCTGATTCCTAGCATCTGGTTCTAGCATCAGGCTTCTAATGTCAGGCGACTAACATCAGGCTACTAACATCAGCATCAGGCTCCTAGCATCAGGCCGATGACCCCCACCTGCCAGTGCTCCAAACACAGCCCTTCTCCTGGTTGGCTGGCTGTGTGTCACCATGCTGTGCACATAAGCCCCGCCTTCTGAGCAGAGCGCCTCATAGCACAGTGGCACTGCCCGTCACGTCGGTGGCCCGAGCTGCCTGCCAGCCTTCTCTGTTTTACCATTTTATCACCATCCTCGTTCGTCTCTCGTTCCAGAAGGCCACGCAGAGCCCCCCCCCCCCACCCCCCCGGCTGTTACATTATTCAATGTTGCTGCCGCCTCCCCCCCTTGCATTTTGTTCCTCCACATGACTGATTATGGCTCTCTAATTCCTCACCACATTGTTTGTCCATTTCAGGCACTGCTGGACCTGCTACACGTGACCTTAAATGCGTAGCGATGCCGTGCCGCCGTCTCTGTCTCAGCCAGGCGCATCAAGCCCATTCTTTACTTGCAGTCACGTTCTATCTGTGTGAGACCTATCTGCTAGCTGGAAATTCAAAAGTGACGATACGTCTCTGCTTTGTTCACTCTTCTCTCCACGCCGGGCCTGAAATAAGCTTTCCCTGGCACAGCCACAGATACAGCAGCTGTGTAACCCAGTAGAGAAATGCTTCTGTAGGCTCATGCCGACGGTCAGGGGCTGGGCTGCTGCTGGCGGCTTGGTGTTCCTGCCGATGGTTGAATACTTTTTATTCTACAAATATTTCTTCTGTGTGAAACTGAAATGGTTTTGGTGTCTTGCTGGAAAAGGAATAGCCCAACATTGGGTGTGGGGGGGGGAGTTCATGCCCTCCATGGCTTTTCCCAGTTGGGCAAAGCCATGGACACCCATGTTAACCTCTGGATTTGGTGCCCCCCTACCCAGAGAGGTTAAAGCCTCTGCCCACCGTTTACACGACTGTGAAAATCCCTGAGTGCCCGCCTGGAGCTCATTTTCCATCGCCGTTATGCGTGGGCAGAGGGTTGAGCAGTGCTCGAATTTAAGATTGAGCTTCTCTTCCGTGAAATTAATCACGCTTTCTCAGGAACGAAGGCCTCCAACCTGCCGGACTGCATGTATGCTGCACATTACTGCCCTACACATCTTTATCATAAGATCCTTTTCAAGAAAAAATATATTTTCAGTAATTGTAAGTGATTGTTTTTCTCCTTCAAAACAATGTGATTCAAGCAAATCAAAAGTGACCCTTCCACTATTAGAAGTGAATTATCTGGCTGCCACCAACTTTTCATTGCATTGTCGAGATCATCCTTAGTGCCTTGCTAACACACACACAGACACATAACCCCTTTGTGACAGGCTTGATCTTGGTGGACACGTGATCATTAATGTGTATCTGTCAGACAGAGTTGGGGGGGATAGGGGGTGGTGAGGGTAGGGAGGGTTGTCCTGAGTAATGGGTTTTGGGATCGGCACAAATCAAAACGGAGAGCATGAATTTGCAGGTTGGTGATGGTGGTCATGTGCCTCTCCAGTCCAGCATTCGTAAGCAGAGAGGTGCAGGGACGTGACTATGCTCACCTCCTGCCCATTTCCATACCTGCGGGCTCATGCTGGTCACCAGACCAGAAGCATCTCTCTTCTGTGAGATTAATTTTCTTGGGAACTGGGCCTCCAAGACTGATTATTTGTCGAAATAAAGCGTAATTTCTCCTATCTGCCTACTTGGCGTATATGGGCATAATTGGTATTACAGATTTGTAGTATGCCTGTCAGGCGGTAAGAGCAGTAATTCTCTGCATGGACAGTGGTGTCTGTGCCGTCGTTTTGTGCCTTCCGTGCGAGGAAATGTAACCAGTGGTATTAAGTATGATTTTTTCAGAAGTGGGTACTTATCAAAGCTTTCATATTAGTGTAAAAGGAATAGCTTTGAGCTACACCAGGCCGTACCCAGCCATGTTACGGTTGCATCTGGGGGTGAAACTTTGGGCAGCAAGTGCTTATTGTTTTTTATTCTCATAATACTGAAATAATATTTTGGGCTTTTGTTAGCATGAGCGTCTGTTGTTTGTTTTATTTGATCTTAGTTCTCATTTCTCATACTCTGTCTTTCTTACAGTTTTTTTGTGTTTTTGTTCCTGTTCTTATTTCTCTTCGTTAGATTCCTGTGACTTTGTGCAGGAGCTGATCAGCTGCTGTTGTTTTCAATGTACTCTAAAAGCATTTTGATTGACTGCACAGAACTGCAGACTACAGTATATTGATTTGCTATGTGGCTTTTGGGGTCCCCGTGGCCCTGCCCCCCAGGGTTGTGGTTAGAGTCACAGTTAGTTTGCATGCCTCCACACTGTGATGAAGGCCACCTGATGGAGAATCCACAGCTCTCCAAAGATAAGCCCGATGCTTATGATGTTTGCGGAGTTCATTTTTAGGGGGGGTTGGCACGGAACTGGGGACACAGTTTTGGGGGGGGAGGGTCCGTATAGAATTGGGGACATGGTTTTGGAGGGGTTGGCATGGAGCAGGGGACATGGTTTTGGAGGGGTCGGCATGGAGCGGGAGACATGGCTTTGGAGGGGGTCAGCATGGAGCTGAGGACATGGTTTTGGGGGGTCGGCATGGAGTGGGGGACAAGGTTTTTGGGGGGGGCTCGGCATGGAGCTGGGGACATGGTTTTGGGGGGGGTTGGCATAGAGCGGGAGACATGGTTTTCGGGGGCGGAAACACAGTTGGGGGTTCACCATGGAGACGGGGATGCGGTTCAGAAAGGGGGTAGCAGTGGAGACAGGGACATGGTTCAGAGGTGAGATCGCCGTGGAGACTGGGGACATGGTTCAGTTTTCATCGTTATACAGCAGCCTAATAAACATTAATTTCATTACAACAAAGGTCTGTGTTCGTAGCTGTGACAGCATCTGCTACAATTAACAGCTTAATGATTCCGGGCTTGTAATCTTAAAGAATAATGAATAATACAGGTTTAAGTTGAGAGGGAGCGGGAGTGTGTGCGACATGTCAGGATTGAGCGGTGACTATAACAAAAGTCTGCACTTTGTATGCTTAAAGATGTATTGTTTCATACCTCCCTGCCCTGATCCCTGAAAGGGATTGGCGGCAGTCGGCAGGGCATGGTGCAGGGGAGGAGAAGGTGCCAAAATGGTCTTATTAAGGAAAAACAGGACACAAAGGGCAAAACCACAAATATAGAGACAACAAGGGGTTAATAACAAACATGGAAAATCAGAACTATTCAACTTAGGAACCCATAAAGTAACACAACTAGGGAAATGAGCTAAACATGAAGCAGGACTAAGATGACAAGCAGCACTTCAGACACCCAGTAACATGAACAATAACTACAACTTTTATATTAAAGTACTTATGATTAGCTGTTGATGTCTTATTGTGTGGTATTCATAAATTAAGTTATATATGGTGTTAGCTACCATGCGCTATTTCGGTTGTCAGGGTAGGTCTTGGAACGTCCCTCGCGGATTCAGGGCTACATCTCCATCCTCTTAATTAAAACAGCATATCAATCAGCTTAATTAGAATAACAGTGAATGGTGAGTGATGATTATGTGAATTTGGGGGCTTTTAAGGGATTCAGTACCACCGAATGCGTGTATCATTTATGGGAGCGATTCCCAATCACCACTGGCGAATAAAATCCTGAACAGGATTTTATTTCAACCAACTAGCTGAGTACTATGTGACTGGGATTCTATAAAATCCATAAAACTAGTAGGTTGAAACAAAATCTTGGTCTGGATTCTGGATTCTGGACCTGAAATGTCAACCTCTGCCAATCACAGGCCAACATATACTTTGTGAAAATTTCACAGAGGATTACAGAGGAGCCACGGGTAAATATCATATGCACCACAGCTAGTTTGTTAAATGCTTACTTCTTTTCAGTAACTTTTCACTATGTTATATATATTTACATTTTTTTACTGATACAATCAGAAGCTGCAAGCATCAGGCTAATGAAAGGTCTGGCTTGAAAGGTTTAATCTGGAAATTAACCCAAAAGCTCTCGTGATTTGTGGTCCGGTGGCCCGGGGCTGGGAACTCCTTATTTTCAGTATTTACAGAATATCTTTTCATTTTCCTGATTTGTGATTTTTTTGCATAACATGCTATAATTTGATTCGCCTTGATATTCTGGGTGTAAAACCATGTAATGTCCCCCTAACTTTCTCCAGTATGACCCCCTGTGACTATCAGAGCTGACAGCACTTGAAATATCTTATTGTCAGAGTTAGCAGTTTTCATTTTGCTGCTGACTATTTAGAGCAGTGTGCTTTCAGAACTCTCCAGAACGCGTATCGTGACACAAGCGGAGACCTCTTGCTTGTATAAACCGTTAATGATAAATGAAAGTGGCACACTTTTTAAAATTTGTTACCTGCCAGCACTGTGTGATTTTAAGTGCCGTTCACAATATCACACTCGAAGACCCCCATTGATCCGGCAGCACAGAGAGAAAGCATTGCGCTTTGAAAGAGCTCAGAATAACAAGATTCCAGAAAGCAGATAAATTATCAAACCATGGCATTTAATCTCTGCAGCCGTGTTCCAGTTGACAACGTTCAGACCTTTATCCTCAACAATGAGATTTTGTATCTTTTTTCCTGACTTGTATAATGTTATGCTGAAATGAATGTTACTAAGGCAATACTTTGCTACTTTTTTCCAAAAAGAGTTACAATTAGATGTCTGGTTTAAACTGGGGCTTCAATACCTAGCATGTAATTAACAAACAGGGAGGTGAAATTTCTGGACACTTTTCACCAACAGACTGTTGGAACACCCGCAAATGGCTGATATACCAAGAAACTTCTAGAACAAACTGCACAACTGGAAACTGTAAGGGCTGCCCCCATTTGTCTTTGTTTGTCAGTTGTTTCTCCTGGACCCCCCCCCAGAGCCCAACAGGACCACTGTACCTGTTGCCTTTGGGCACTCTGAGTGCTCCAGCCTTATGGGGTGTCATAATATTTGCGCTGGAGGGTCCCTAAGTGGACACTGATATTCACATTTGCCTGCATGCCTGCTAATTGCCTGGGGCCCTTAGGGTTAAGTAGACCCACCAAGGTTGGATGACATCAGCTTTGAGCATTCCTGTGTTTTAATAACACTCACCAAGAGTAGAGTGCAGTATTTTCAACTCCTTTCTGACATTACATGATCATTTCAGCTGGAGAGGCTACTTACCTTTACTCTTCCTTCGCTGTGCAATGCCTCTCACTTAAACATATGAGAGGGGGTCCCAGCAGAGTTTTGCCAATGGTAGGTCTCACTGGACAGAAACGAAGCTGTGCCTGGATCTCACCCGCTTGCTGACACTTGGAACCCGTGTCAGGCTCCTATGCAGGTCCGTTCTTTGATGTGCTGGGGTCTCGCGTCGTTAATTTCCGGTTTCCTTCCCCTACTGGCAGATATAAAGGTAAAGGAAAATGTTCGCCTTTTGATATTTGTGAAGGTGACCCATCAAAAAGATTCAAATGAAACTTTACCTGAGAGCAGGGGGGAGTGGAGTGGTGGCTGAGGGAGGGTCCCGGGAGGCCGGCCGAGGTGATGGAGAATAAGCCATTTCGAACACTTTGAGGTGACTGGCTGCAGTTAATTGAACGGTAATGGGTGTAGCCCGGTTGAAACAGCAAGGCCCTCCCTCCTTATGCTGCTTAAATGCCTCATATATTTCAGAGACACTTCCCATTACTTATGGCAAATAACAGTAATGATAAGCAAGGCTTTTCTCTGCAGTGGAGTAACAAGCTGTTTTGTCACAGCAAAACTATACCTTTGGTGGCCTGCTGGGTTAGTGAAGAACCCCCCCCCCCCTCATTGATTGCATGTTCTTTCCGTGTATCTGTGTCCATGTCCATGTTTGTGTGTGTGTGCATGCTGCGATGGTACGGCCCCACTTGGGATACACTCCAGGCTAAAAGGTGGATGCAAGGAAGGTGTGTACACAGACGATATTATACTTGGTTTCTGGCGTGTTTCCTCAGTCGTGTGTGAGGTTATGCCCCTGCTTTCTGAGTCCGTGTCGCCCCTGAGCCAGGAGGTTGCGTCGCTCCGTTCTGGCAGTACCTGTCCTGGCAGTACCTGTCCTGGCAGTGTATTGGCGTAGGCGTTGACCCCGCCTCCCTCTCCTGGCTGCTTGCCTCCCAACTCCCACCATGTCGGCTGGCGAAGTCGCGGACTGTCGGAGCCTGTTAAACATCTGACATGTGAGACTCGCACCTGCAGCAGACGCACGCTGAGTCCGGGGAGAAGCACACCCTCCCACCCCGATTATAAAGTACGCAGCATCGGTCAGCGGCCTGCCGTGTGACCGCCGTCTAGCTCGGCGCTTCGGAGCGGCGCTGCCTGCTAGGAGCATTTTAATCATTGATGAGAGCGGCCAGTCCGTGCGCCTGAGCCGCTTTCGCTTTGGCCTCAATTAGCTGCCTCCCAGCTGGGCACGGTGTGATTCCCAGCTCAGTCTCTCCCGCTTTTCCCCATTAATCCATGGAAACATGCCTCTCCGTTCCCCGTGGCTGCTGTCCTTCATGCCTCTGTGCTTCTCTGGTGGGGAAGAAATCGCCTTCGACAGACGGGTGGAAGCAAGGCGGGGAACGAGGTGAGCATGAGATCGCTGGCGGTTATAGCCGTTTGTTCGAGGGCTTAGCGGCTATCCAGCTCTTCTCAGGGCTCAGTTGGGAATCATGTGCTCAAAACTGCATCCTGCTAGACCTTCCAGTAATCCATAAAAGATGCTTTCAGTTTTCACTTACTGTCTGCTAATCAAGTAATTGGACAATGACAATGCTTCACATTTACATTAATTAGTACTCTGGAAGATTGTTCCGGAACGTTACGTAGCTATTATAGCAAGTGCGTTGTTTATAAAACAAGGAAGCAACAATTTAATAGAGTTGTCAGGATGGGGTGCCATCGTTATGTTTACAAGCCTGACATTCAGTATGGCAGTGGGGAGAGCTTCCGGCTGAACTGCGCTTTTGTAACACAGTGGTTTCCCTCCCATTTTATTGTGAGAGATACCTTTACAATACAAATAACGGGGGGAGCTAGCCAGGACCTGCCCCTCAGTAAATTTTGGTGACCAGGTGAGCGGGTTTGAAGGTGACAGTCTAATCGCAATCGACTAAGCACACCTAGATCGCCTTTGAGCAGCTAGACAGCACTGCACTAGAGTGGTCAAGGGGTCACTCCGCATCATTTAAGGCTTCCAGACTGTTCCTTTATGTCTTGCTCTGCCTTCTTGGGCTTTATTGGCGTAGAGAACCGTGGACTGTCTGTCCTGGAAAGGCCGATTGGGAGACCAGAGCTGTCCGGGAATAATCCCAGAGATGTGCACAAATACATGAAAAAGTACCTGGGGAATATCGTGGTTCTGACTCCCCGAACCGCAATACCAGATTGTAAATGTTTGTGCTGTGGTTTCAGTCTCAACTGCTACACCCTTAATTTATTCCCAGTGTTTCCCCCAGATTTTGTGGTGGTGGCAGGTGTGTGCCTGTCTCTGGGAAATGAAGCACACCAATGCTTTCTGAAATTGTCTTCTCACCTTCCCCAACCTTGGTCTCCATGAGAGCACGCTTGGCCATGAAGGGCAGCCACCTTGGTGTGACAGCCAGGGAGCTGGGGGTTAAGGGCCTTGCTCAAGGGCCCACAGTCATGCTGAGGCTGGGCTCGAACCGGCGACTTTCTGATCATAAAGCACAAAGACCCACTAAGCCACACCCTGCCCCCTAAATATTAGCAATACATAAATATTTTAAATACATAAAATACAATCTCTCAGTATTTTGTTACAAATTACATCTGATTTTTTTTCTGTCCAGTAAAATTTAAATTACCGTATGCTTAAAAGTAATTAAATATCTATTTTAAATACATTTAATTGAAATACTGAATTATCATGTCACGCAGCAGGGCAGGAAGCCGCAAACCCCCACCACCATATTATGGGAATTCTTTTCCACTAAACGTAGAAAATGGTTTAGCAGCTCATTCGCATATTTTTAAGAAAAAGGACAGTTTTGCCAAGACGCCGGGCCAGAGCCGGGTTCCGGGAATCTGGGATACGTTGGTGAGCTTGGAAACGTTCATCTGTACTGGCTGCAGCCGGAATTATCCGTTGGCTCTGCTACGGACACACTCTCGTCCTGGCAACCACATAGACACAAGGATTGCCATCTTTCCCTATGCTGCGATGCCTGCAGTGATGTCAGACACACGGCCAAAGAGGGCTTTTTGCCATCAGAATATATCGCAGGCCGTTTGCCAATAATGGATTCCGTCATGGTGACTGACCCCCCAACTAGGAGTGCATGCTGTGATCAGACCCTTAGCGTGTAGACCACAGGCAGCTATGAGAGTGGCATTCTGGGTAGGTGGGCTCCATCTACACCACCTCCTCATGTTACTGGGGACCTCCAGCATCTGCCGATCATGGTGACCGAGCCAAGCGGGTGGCCGGGGCCTCGGGTGGGTGAAGTAAGTGGGGTGCAGTGATTATGGAGAGCCTTTATTCCCATCAGGCAGGGGGACCATCAGTGCTGCTTTTTATCTTTCTCTTGTATATCTGAGTAATTGTGCTCCTGCTGGATGAGAGCGTGACAAAGGAAGGACCAGGTGGAAGAGAGAACATCAGTGAGAGTCTTTGAGCTCCCGGAGGGAAATGGGGGGCCAGGCTCACTCATTCAGGGGTTAACAGCGGCTAAGCCTCGCAAATCATTTCCAGCAATACGGCCGTCTGCTTAAGCCGTGCTTTGAGTTCCGATGCTTTGGCACCTGGAAAAAACGTCAGTTAAATGAAGGATTCTCAGGGAGAAAAAGAAAATGCACAACCTCTGGATTGTTAGAGGCATATCCAAGCTGGACAATGAGTCTAGTGTAAACATACACATTTTCAAATGACTCTGACCAGCAACAGCAGACAGGTCATGGCCGATGTGGCAGGCCCATATTTAGACTTTAGTCAATGTTCAAAGTTAGTAGACTAGTGATGATTGCATTGGACTATTTGCCATTTTCTTTGTGGAGGATGAGAGAACCTGACTACAGCTTCCCAAGTTAGCAGTATTTCACTGTGTGGGATCATGGGATCTTAAGAAGTAACATAACTCCAGATTTGTGGAGCTTAGTGTCAGGGATCCGACGGCGGCGAGGCATGGCGTCAGCAGGGAGAATGAGGGTGACGACCCACTTGCAGCTCAGAAAACAAACAGGGAACAGAAACAAAAGAGGGAAAAACTACGAAAGAAACAGACCATAAGGGGTCACAACAAAAACCAGAAAGAACACAGAAGAAGTCAACTAAGGAAATACAAAACCTAGGGAGCGCGACAAGGGAAACAAAACAGAGCCAATTCAATTCAATTCAATTCACAGGACGGGCAACTCATACAATGACCGACTGAAGAACAAAACAGGCAAGCACTTAAATACAGAGATAACAGGACACAACCAGGAACAGGTGCAACTTATAACTAAATAACCAATCAGGAAGGGCACAGGACAATGTGCGACAGGTGGAAAAAATTAACAGACCTAGGGAACACCAGAACACTGAAACTAGAAAAATGCCTACCAAAAAACAATACACTAGGATGACAAATGGAACAATAAACAAAACCGCAAGGAGGGTAAACTTAGAATCAAAAAGCTCAAAAGGGAAAACAGAACACTGAGGAAAAGAAACTAAAAATATACAAAACAGACCATTGGACTCAAACCCATGATACAGGAAGCAACAGTGCCACACACTCAGCCCACTGAGCCATGCAGCAGTCTTAGGAACAAGGGCAACACACTAGGGGCAAACAAGGAAGGGGATCAGGATGGCCAGCCACACCCGCTGGTCAAAACGGGAAGGACACAAAGGACAGGGTCGGACGGGCACCCACCCTGACACTCAGAGGTTAGTCCGTTGTCGGTATTGGCTATTGGTTATTGGCATCAGTAATATTGATCTGTTGTGATGTGTCATAGCTGTCAGGTAGCAGGCTGTATCAGTTACTATTAGTGCTGTGTTTCATTGGACGTGGTGGTAGATCATGGTGAGCGAATCGTGGGATGTGCTGCCTGGTCTTGGAGAGGCATGTGCTTTTATATCCAGCAAGACTTTCGGGATAAAACCAAAAGCCTCCGCAATGTGATACACTCCTGTTCTTCTGGTCCCCACACTCAATTTGTATAAAAATCTGTGACTGCGATCAAAAAACTAAAAGTCTTGTATTTTTCTTACTTACTTATGATTAAAGTTAGGGTTAGGGTTAGATAAGGGTTTGGGTTATGGGTTAGATAAGGGTTTGGGTTAGAGCTAGGTAAGGGTTAGGGTTAGATAAGGGTTAGGGTTAGGGTTAGATAAGGGTTTGGGTCGTCATAGGGACTAGGGTTATACCCAAAGAAATTAATGGATGGTCCCCACAAAGATTGGAATAAAAAAAGAGGAAAAAAAAAAAGATTGTAATACATACGTGTGTATGTTTCTGTCTGTGTGTGACTGTGTGCCTGTGTGAGTGTAAGCCTGTGGGTGTGAGTGTGTGTTTGTGTGTGTGTCCTGTGCCTGTGTGTGTCCTGTGTGTGTGAGTGTGCTGTGTGTGTGTGTGTGCCTGTGAGCATGTGTGTGTGTCTGCCTGTGTGTGTGAGTGTGCTGTGTGTGTGTGTTTGTGTGTGTGTCCTGTGCCTGTGTGTGTCCTGTGTGTGTGAGTGTGCTGTGTGTGTGTGTGTGTGCCTGTGTGCAAGTGTGCCTGTGTGTGTGTGAGCCTATGTGTATGTGTGTGTGTGCCTGTGAGCATGTGTGTGTGTCTGCCTGTGTGTGTGTGTGTGTGTGTGTGTGCTTCATCACTCTCATTTCCCAGCCTTTCACACTTCCTGTTAATTACACTTTAAACTTGACTTAAAGTTCAGCTCGTTCATTTCTCTTTCGTTCATTTCTCTTGAATATCGTCTTGTGCATCATTTCCAAGGACCTGTATTAATTAGTTCAGCTCATACTTACTTTTGAACTTGCCACATTCTTAATTTATTTTGCCACTGTACAATTAATTGTGATTGTCGTTTAATTATTTTTTAATTGCTGATTTTTTCCAAATCTCATTTCTTATCCTTCTCTGTTTGACTGCTCTGGGTATCTTGCTATGAGTGAAAATCTGCTAAGCAAACAAGAAAAATTAGCAATTTATTGGAGTAGCTTGTCAACCAAATATGTTCTGCGCTTTCAGAGTGTTTTTTCAGGCAAAAGGCTTTTATACACATATCTATAATTTTAATTTGTGTATGTTGTGTGCAAAATTACACAGCTATGAATATGCACAATAGCTGATTGATTACTCCTGCACAAAAGCCCTCCAATGCTAAAAGCAGTGATAAGTTTTACTGTGTGGGTGGAAAGTATTAAAAATAAAATGGTTCCTAAATGGTACTTAAAACGAATTGCATAGAAGTAGCTGAGGTGCTGAGCAGGGAGGCTGGTGCAGGTTCCCATGCAGCAGATTGCCACTCAAACCACAGATTGTAATATAATCTGTGATAGTGCTGCTGTAAGACCGAATGGCATCTGGGGGCCAAGATGGTGCGACCTGCCATCTGGGGGCCGAGATGTTCTGTCCTATTGTCTATTGTATGGGGGCTGAGGCGTCCTGTCCTCCAGTGGCTGAGATGGTCCGTCCTGTCCTCCAGGGGCTGAGATAGCCCATCCTGCGATCTGGGGGCCCAAGATGACCTGTTCTGTCATCTGAGGACCCAGGTGGTCTGTCCTGTCATCTGGGGGCCAAGATGGTCCGTCCTATTGTCTGGGGGCTGAGATGGTCCTCCAGGGGTCGAGCTGGTCCATCTTGTCCTCTGGGGGCCGAGATGATCTGTCCTGTTGTCTGGGGGCTGAGATTATCCGTCCTGTCCTCCAGGGCCCAATATGGTCTGTCCTGTCCTCCAGAGCCCGAGATGATCCGTCCTGTCCTCCAGAGCCCGAGATGGTTTGTTCTGTCCTCCAGGGCCCAAGATGGTCTGTCATGTCACCCAGGGCCCGAGTTAGTCCGTCCCGTTGTCTGGGGGCTGAGATGGTCCGTCCTGTGCTTCCTCATATAGGAGCCATTGACATCAGGGTGATAGCCAGAGCAGTGTAATGGCGTCGAGGAGCGGACTCACCTAGGCAGTCTCACCAGAGCGCTCATCCCGAATGTGACCACAGTGTACCCAGGGAGCGAGGGCCTTTTTCCAGCTGACAGGCCTCAGTAGAAATGCTCCGTTTGCTTTCGGCTCTGCCTTCTTCCCTGAATTCAGAAGATTGTGGAATTATTATCTGCTGCTGGCTGCACAAATACTCTCCAGTCTGAGGGATTACGGCAGGCTTCCTGAGTGCAGACCACCTTGTTATATCAGATCTTTTCAGTAGATCCTAGCCTCGGTCAGTCTGGGTCACAGCCCATTTGGCTTGAGGGACCCTTGGAGTTGCAGTCCCTTTTAGATCATGGCCCGTTTGGCTCTGCAGCACCATCCATGTAATTTTATCCATACCTTGTGGGTCTTAATGGGTGGTTTTGGCTGTTTGCATATTGCACAGAAATTCACTCATAATTATTTTAAGCTGTCTATCCATGGTCAGTTGGTGATGGGTCATTAACCATCCAGCTTCAGGCTGGATAAAACGAGCTGGGAGACTATGGTAGGCACCATCTTTGGGCCACACATCCTTGCAGACAAAGCAGAGGTTTCAGTCGCAAGCTTTTTGATGTAGCTCAGCACAATATGATACGTCATACATGCTGAAGCTGATTGCCCAGGAAACAGAGCTTGCAGCCTCCAAATGAAGCTGCTTGTGACAAACCTGCAATGTCCCTAATTAAAGCCAAGATTAATGACTTGTAATCATGTGCCTTTCAGAGTAAGGTGGGATGGAAAGCATGAGTTTGTGACTGTAACAAAGGTCAGCACAGTGTGGTGTGTTTGCAGTTTGGATCTTTTGTATTTTTATGGTAATTACAGCGACAGCAGCAACAGCCCCATGCTAAACATCCCAGAATAGTCTAGAAATGAAGACTGAAGTGGGATAGTGGATGTTTTAAATGGCCTATAGCTCATTAGAACTGACTGTAATCTCATCACCTCCCAACACGTGTAAATCGTTAGATTTTAGACAAAATGCTCCATTGTTATCAAAAAGCAAATGTGGCTGCTGATAACACCTGATAGAAAATATAATTAAAGGAACAGAACGAGTAGCTGAAGTCTTAATTTGACTGTATATTGAACACAATGTAAGTCATTTATGAGGACTGTTCATAGATATATTTTTTATTGACTTTGTGTTTTGTTTTTCCTTCTTTAAGCTTGGCCAATGAAAGTCAAGGCATCAGGCAAACGCATATATTCACAAACTCAGTACCTCTTTCAATCTGCCTGCCTCCTAACCTTGAACACCTTCATGGGGTGCAGGGCTCATGGTGATCAGCCTGCCTTTTATTCAGCAGATGCTTGTGTGCAAAGTGACATACATTTCGAGATGGCGGGGTCAGCCAGTCCGTGGAACAGTTGGGGTTAAATGACATCACTCTGGAAATCTTCCGATCTTCCGATCTCGGGCACCGCATCCTAACCTGCTGAGCCCCCCCGCGACCCCGCAATAGCTTGCCTTATCCAGTCATATGTGGTGATAATCACCTAAAAGGTTTCCCCCAGCATCTCTGAGTAGGGGGTTAGGTTACGTCCTCCTTCCTCTGTGCCTTTGGCCACTCTGATCATGATGACAGCTTCTGCGTTGCTGGTTCTGGCCCAGTCGCTCTGTCGTGCCGTGGTTCTGACACGTTAATCCCCCCTTCCCGCAGCGAGTGACACCCCCCCCGACAGCTCCACGCCAAGGCTACGGGGGGAGAGGGAAATCCACATGCCGCTGACCAATTAAAGATTCCACCTCGTTAGGAATAATGAACAAGGAACTCATTCCCCGGATGCAGTGACATCTTGCCAGTTTCAAGATGAAACTTAAAACATCATACATTGCCAATTTTAATTGTTCTGTACTATTATGAACAAAAACACAACTATCACAATCACCATAAATATTGTATGTGTGAACCCCAGAGTGTTAGTTAAGTTGGTGTTAAGTTGGTTGGTGGTCAGCTGTGCCTTTTTAATTTGATCTTGTCATAACGTTGGTCTTGTTTCCTCAGCATCGAATGCAGTCTATGGAACCTGAACTCTTCCACAATATGGTGTCTTATATAACCGTAAGAAGGTGCCTGTTAGCAGCTAGGCCATCGACAGAGAAAATTAAGCAACTTATTCTTCTAATTGAATAATGTAACTAGCAGTTTAGAATATTGATGCTGCTAACTCTTGCTTTATATGTGGAATGTGGAATAAAGTTATGGTAAAGTGTGTGCTTGGTATCAACAGTAAACAGATCACCTGTTTACTGTTCGCTGTCTTTGTAATTCAGTTTTGTTGCTGTTATTGTGTGTCTCATGTAAATGAAAAGGCTTTGCAAGATGTTTTAAAATCAGTGATTCAGTGTAGAACCCCAAGTCAAGTAAAGTGACCATTGCGGGTGCAATACAGACACATGGGGCGAAATTGCAAATTCCATAATTCCTTTGTTTGGAGATGTCTAGATGTTTCTTCTCTGAGAAAGGGGTGCCATGGAAACAGATTGTTCCATGTTAATTTTCATATAATTAAAACAATCTAGGCTTCTTCAGATTACGTGTCATCTCTCTAAATAACCACGGGAACGCATTATTTTCTGAAGGTGCATTTTCTGCAGTTAAAACTTGCGGCATGCAAAAAGCCTTTGACTTTGAGCACTGTAAATATGCCTTCTGATGTTCAGGCTCAGCATTTCACACATGTATCTGAGAGTGGCTCCTGATCATTTAAGATTAATATTATAGAGCAGGAGATAGCACACTCCCCTCACATCTCTGGTGACCAAGGTTTGAGTCTCCGCCGCGGGCCTGTGTGAGTGGAGTTCTCCCTGCATGTTCTCCCGGTTCTCCCTGTGTCGTCATAGGGTTCCCCCGGGTTCTCCCCTCTGCACTCCTATACTGTAGGTGGGTTAGAAGCACGGCCTGCCCCCCAATCTGAGAGCTCCCCTGTCGCTCCTGTTTACCGCTGCTCTCATTTGCTAATTGGCTGTTGTATTTCTGAAGAATGAGCATTTCTCTGTGATTATGCTAAGAATTATGGTGGCTCCCTTTGGGCCGCTGTGCATCAGCGGCGTGGATGGAGCCCTTTCTTTGCTGAGCATTATTTATAGGGGATCTGGCACCATGGGAATAAGTGCTTCTCTTTTATTTTCTCTGAGTGTAATATGTTGAATATTATTTTTTTCGCAAATGTAAATGGCTGGAGCTACTATAACTACACTGTAACTAAGTCAAAAATGAGCATAAAATGGATGCTGTTCACTGCTGAGTCACATGATTTGGCTGAATGTCATCGTGCCACTTTGGTTACAATTTCTGGAAGTTTTCCTCTTGGAATTAGATTTTGTACTGGATCTTAGTGGGCAACACTCACACTTGAGTCTTGTTTGCCTCGTTGGGATTTGTGTTGCTGAAAACCTTCTGTACTTCACTCAGACATACAGTATTTGAATGGAACAAACACTGTAAGTAGGTATAGTATTCTTTATTGTTAAGCTGCAGTGTGCTGAGGTTCTGCACTCGGCACAGGACATTACTGTGATCATACTGTAAGTACGATCGAAACGGCATGAAATTTCTACCCTGGTGTGACCAATGTAACGGTTGTCTGGAAGCTTGTAGCTGTCACACGCATTGTTCAGGATTAAATATTGAATGTTTCGGGATTTGTTTCTGTTCCAAAGACCACACTGTTTAGGATATAAGTCCCAGTCCATAAGTGTGGCCTTCCTTCCCTTAGCTGCCGCTCAAACCCGAGCTTCTCCATGTCGCTACGGCCTCTAACCTATTGATTTCTCATTTGATTTTGTCTCTGCAACCAACATTCCTTAAGGCCGTCAATTCGAGACTGAACATTCATTTCTTCATTCTATGAAGGTGTTTCTTCACCCAAAATAACAGGACTTGAGTGCTGCACTGTACCCTCCAGCGTCTGCCCAACATGGGTCCCTGCTGGTGGCAGATAAATCTGGGGGAGCTGTGTGATGAGCCCGTCAATCGCAAATAAAAAGAAAGGAATCTGGCTCATAGTCTAAGGCATGTAGTTTGAGCAGGATGCTTCTGGGAGGAAGCCATGGGTTTGGGTCACCAGAGCAGGTTCTGCTGCTGCGGAGCTCAGATGAGCGGTTCTGCAAACAGAAGCGAAAGGAGTGTTTTGCTGGAGCCACCAGCAGGGCTCATCTCCTGTCGCCGGTTTGTGTCGCTTCTCAGTTTAAAGTTAGCGCCGCTTTATGTAAACTCGCAGGCACTGCACTTCCTCTCTCCGTTCTTTTCATATGCAGGGCGAGTAAAAATGCTTTTGCAATTCCCGTAATGTTCAGCATTGTCCTTTTGGACTGAGAACGGCCTTTGGATCTCAGCTGAAGGTCCAGGATGTGATAAAACCAGCCGACCGTACCAAATCTGACCCACTTTTGAAATCTTTTTGAATGGCGGTACCTAAATGACTTTACGTTCTCAGCCGGCTGGCCGTAATCCGAGCCGCTCCGCTGGAGAGCAGCCTAATAAGCTCGCCTGGATCCCACCGTGCCATCAACATACCACATTTTGCTAATCCTCTAAGCGTGCAAGGCCCGTTTCAGGAAAATGACAATGCCAATCACTTGAATATTTTCTCTTCATGTGGCCCTTAAAAGTTACTGTACCTTTAATACACAACTAAACTATTATGTAATTAGTCAGCAGGTATACTGTAGCATAATAATGTCTCAAAGCCTTAATGTGGCCTAACGTTCTGAAGTCTTAATGCAAAGTAAAGCTCCCGACGGCTTGATGTGGCCTAACTTTATCGAAGTCTTAATGTGCTCTAACGTTTCAAGAGTCTTAATTCGGACAAAAGTTCTTGAAGTCTTAATGCAGACCAACGTTCCCAAAGTCTTAATGTGGAGTAAGGCTCCCGACGGCTTGATGTGGCCTAACTTTATCGAAGTCTTAATGTGGTCGAACGTTTCACAAGTCTTAATTCGGACTAAGGTTTCCAAAGTCTTAATGCAACGTTCCCAAAGTCTAAACTACCATTCCTGAACTCTTAATGCAGGCTAATGATCCTGAAGTCTTAATGTGGCTTAACGATTCCAACAGCTTGATGCAGCCTGACATTCCCAGTGGCTTAATGTGGCCTAATGCTCCTGAAGTCTTAATGCGGATTAATGTTCCTAAAGTCTTAATGCGGAGTAAGGCTCCCAACGGCTTGATGTGGCCTTTCTTTATCGAAGTCTTAATGTGCTCTAATGTTCCAAAAGTCTTCATGCAGACTAACATTCCTGAAGTCTTAATGCGGAGTAAGGCTCCTGACAGCTTGATGTGGCCTGACTTTATCGAAGTCTTAATGTGCTCTAACGTTCCAAAAGTCTTAATGCAGACTAATGTTCCTGCAGTCTTAATGAGGACCAACGTTCCCAAAGTATTAATGTGGACTAACATTCCCAAAGTCTTAATGCAGAATAATGTTCCCAAAGTTTTAATGCAACCTAACATTCCTAATGTCTAAACTACCGTTCCTAAACTCTTAAAGCAGGCTAATGTTCCTGAAATCTTAATGCAGCCTAACGTTCCTGGTGGCTTGGTGAAGCCTAACGTCCCTGGCGGCCGGCACTGACTCTTTCTCTGGACTTTATCTTTGCTGTCACCGTGGAAAATGCTGGATATCTGTTTAGGCCGGGAAAAGGTTCTTGCTGCGGCAGACTCTGACTGGGGGTCTTACTGGGGCTGACTGGGGGTCTTACTGGGGCTCTTACTGGGGCTGACTGGGGGTCTTACTGGGGCTGACTGGGAGTCTTACTGGGGCTGACTGGGGGTCTTACTGGGGCTGACTGGGAGTCTTGCTGGGGTTGACTGTGGGTCTTACTGGGGCTGACTGGGGGTCTTACTGGGGCTGACTGGGTGTCTTGCTGGGGTTGACTGGGGGTCTTACTGGGGTTGACTGGGGGTCTTACTGGCTCTGACTGGGAGTCTTGCTGGGGCTGACTGGGAGTCTTGCTGGGGTTGACTGGGGTCTTACTGGGGTTGACTGGGGAAGGGCGAGACAGTCTCATTCTGAAACCGCCCTATATTCAGGGCCACTTTACCTCTGTTATTATTTACATCAGTTTACCTTCCTCTTCCTGTCATAATCATAACTATAATTATCTTGAGAAACGTGACATAAAAAACCCAGTGCAGATTCTCATTGAGAAGCGGCCATTCAGGAAGAGCTGCTGTCGTGTTTACATCGCGATTACAGCATTTTGCCCACCTCTGCTTTTTTTAGATTAAATACAAGAGAGCAAATGAGCCAGGCTGGAGATCGTGTAGCAGCACGGCGCTTTAATTACTCTTTTTCATCATCACAGCAATAGAGTGAATGCCGAGGAGCTTTCTGGTCTGAAACATCATTTACAGATGGTGGCAGTGCATTAAAGGCTGTTTTTACATTTTATATCGAGAGTCCCGGCTGGAATTAGGCTAGATGCGAGAAAATTTCTGCTGGTTTAATTCGGCCTTTTTCTAATTAAACAGGAAGCAAACAGTTTCTCTTGTTCAGCACCCAGTATAAAAGCATATAACGCAGCAGCGGGCTGTTGGAGACATTATAACCTGCATTTTTTTAAGCAACTTATCTTTTTTAGTGTAATTCTGGAGTCACACAATACTGCTTAGCTGTCAGCAGTGACTTGGGAGGCGCTACTTATGTTAATATGAGAATATCTCTCAGCAAATGCTGGCTGCTCCTAGCACAGTCGCACATGTAATAGAATAGGAGCTGACTGGCTGTCTGGATTATTGATACATTTCATATTTGGCTGTCTTACACTGAGGGAAACCCAAGAGCTGGCGTGACGTGGAGCCAGAGCCTTTAATGCTTCCTCGGGCACCTTTCCTGCCTGTGTGTTTCTCATTAACCTTATTCTGCTTCTCACGCTTGTAAATAAAGCAACTGGATTGTCGTTAGTAATCATTTCCAAATGATGAGAATCTAGACACGAGTCGAGGTGCTGTGCCTGACCCTGGAATGTCATCCTTAGACCACAAATTAATGAGATTTCATATTTGACCTAATGATTTCCCACTAAAATAGGGCAAACTACCTAGTGTAAGACAATTAATAGGTGGCGGTTCTGTTAATTAATTATACTATGTTTACCAGAGTAACGCAGAGTAATGCAATGCTGATGAATATTTTAAGCTCCATGTCACACCCGCATACGAGTTACACGTTAAAATGAATTTTTCCTACCCGTGCTCTACTCTTCTGTAAAAATTCCCTGCAAAACCAAGCAGTAAGGCAGAAAGGGGAGGCTGGGGGGTTCAGTGATGTGCAGAAATCGCTGATGCCGTGTCCCTCAATCGCTGACCAGCGGCTATCTTGCCACACCCACCTATCCTCTAATATACATAAAAAAAGCCATGGCACTTAGAAAAAACATAAAGAAATGAGGGCCACAGTCCACTGTCTGATTTTCTACCCCTTCACACGCTGGTGTAATGTACTCAGTGAGGACATCACTCCAGTGGGTGTGAAAATCCCAGCTGCAGATGAAGTTGACTTTGACATCGGAAGTTTTAATGAGGAAGCGTTCAACTCACGGGGTGTCACAGCTCAAATCGAGGATGCACCACTGCACCATTGTCCACATCAGCGGCGATTGTGCTGGGGAAGGGGGGCCTAGTGAGTGAATGCAGTGCCACCATAATCTATCACTGTGCCTGACAGCCGGCACAATGTTTGTGAGAGGCGCAGTGCTCAAATGTGAAAAGGGCAGGGTCATGTGAAGAGGGCGGCAGCTGGGCAGGCGTGGGATGGTGCAGGCTAGGGGGAGGCGGGGCGATGCGGAGAGGGCGGCGGCCGGGCAGGCGTGGGATGGTGCAGGCTAGGGGAAGGCAGGGACATGCGGAGGCCGGGCAGGGGTGGGATGGTGCAGGCTAGGGGAGGCGGGGCGATGTGGGGA
>JAODKM010000058.1:407891-432438 GCA_026780845.1 Petrocephalus sullivani | reverse complement strand
GTCTCTCCCACGTGCTCTTTGTCCCGCGCTCTCTGTTCCGCGCGCTGTCTCTCCCACGTGCTCTTTGTCCCCCTCTCTCTGTACCGCGCACTGTCTCTCCCACGTGCTCTTTGTTCTGCGCTCTCTATACCGCGCGCTGTCTCTCCCACGTGCTCTTTGTCCCGTGTTCTCTATACCGCGCGCTGTCTCTCCCACGTGCTCTTTGTCCCGCGTTCTCTTTACCGCGCGCTGTCTCTCCCACGTGCTCTTTGTCACGCGCTCTCTGTACCGCGCACTGTCTCTTCCACGTGCTCTTTGTCCCGCGCTCTCTGTACCGCGCGCTGTCTCTCCCACGTGCTCTTTGTCCCGCACACTCTCTCCTACACACTCTTTGTCCCACGCACTCTGTCCCATGTGCTCTTTCTCCCACCCCCTCTTACTCTCTCCGCTCACAATAACACACTGAATCCACAGATGGTCCCCGAGTTACGATTTTTTGATCTCATGATGACGATTGCGATAGGATAGTTTCTCGAGGCAGGCAAACGCACCAGCGTATGTGGTATGATAGGTTGGGACGCTGTCAGGATGTATGCATCCCCCAGCTTGGGAAGTGCCGCACTCTCACCAATGATCAACAGAGTTCACTTGTCTCAGTGTTACAGCACATATTTTTTGTAATTAATAATTACATATATGTAATTTATACAGTACTGTACTGTACTGTACATTGCTGTTTTGCAAAATTACGCACTGTACTTAACAAACGCACTTAACAAATGCCAGTATACTACCCCATACTGATCACCATTCTTTAAGACTCCTGGATAGGCTAGGCCATGTCGCGACGTTGTTAGAAGTTACGATGGGGTCATCGGAACGCATTGTAAGTCAGGGACTAGCTGTATCTATTCATTCCAAAAAAAGATACGAGATTTAGTATAAGTTTGAGTATGAGAATAGAGGCCATCGGCAGCGTCCACATGGGAAGTGCTTAATTCATCACAGCCACAGAAGGGGTGAACGAAAAACCACCCTGGCATGGAGATCGGCTGATAAAGGCGCAGTTATTTAGACATTGGCTGGGAAGCAGCTGACGAAAGTGCCCCTCCCACCGATGCCTGTAATGATTTGTGGTTATCGGACAATGGAGCTGCAGGCTGAGTCAGCATCAGTAGCAGCACTAGTGAGAGGGCAGTGCTGCTCGGCCCAGAGAGAGACGGGGAGGAGGTGGCCCGATAGGCGGCGGTCCTACCAAACCAGCAAATGCTGATTACAGATTCACCTTAGGAAAGCAGGTCCTGTCATTAGAGATGTAAGTTACCTTAAGAAACAAATGAAACAGTGAGCACATAGTGCCATACATCTGCTGTTACAATGCCATTAGACTGGATATTAATTTGCAAGCATATATTTATTATGAACTGCATTATTGCCAAATAGTGTCAGAAAATGGACCTCAATGGCACCATACCCCTCAATTCGGTGCTGGATTTAGTTAAGCATCTTTCCTTGTTTGGAATCTAGAGCTAAGTTTATAAATTTATTTTAACCAAACAACTGTACACTCCATTTTGAAAGCAATCCATCAAGGTTAAAAAGAAATCTGCTGGAAATTTTTCACCGTTCTGTTGGTGCGCGGCATTGATCAATGTCCTGCGTTTTGGAAGACTATTTCTATTACGTGATCACTGGAGCTTTCCAGCTATGAAACTTTTCTAAAAGCAAATACATAAATGTTGAGTATGGGGGTGGCAGCGTGAAATAGGGCGTACGGCAGTGCCGATGTGGCCACCCACAGTTTTAACTGTGCAGACTAGAGGGAAGTTATTAACATTTTCTGACATTGTTTTCGGTATCCATTTTATAGATAGGCTGGCACAGTGCCTCGGTGATTAAGTGTGTTGCCTCACACCTTTTTGGTTCATGGTTCGAATCTCCAGTCTGGCTGTGTTGCAGTTCTCCGTGTGACTTGTTGAACAAAGACATGCAGTTAGGGGAACTGGCATCTAAATTGCCTGTGGTGGATTATTGTGTGTGTGAGTGCGCCCGTACCCTATAATGGACTGGCATCCCATCCAGAGTGTACCCCTGCCTTATGCCCAATGCTGGTTGGGATAGGTTCCAATAGCTGAGCAAAAGTAGTAACAAAATCAATGTTATGGAGAGGCATGATCAAGGAGGAACAGAAACTAATGGAGCAACACTGGGAACCACAATAATAAAGGCAGGGAGAAGCACAGGAAGAATACTATAACTAACAGGGGATAAGTAGCATGACTACAATGAGCAAGGCAATGCACGGAAACAGCCACAATGGGCTAACAAGGAGCAGAACAAGAACAGGCACTTAAATACACTGCTAACAAGCCAAGGCGGCGGACAGGTGAGAACCATAACAAATCAACAGATCATTAAGGGCACAGGTCAACAAGGAACAGTTGGGGTAGTTACAAATAACAGACAGAGAGAGGTCAATTAGCAGACAGGGAAAAGGTACCAAACACTAAGGAAAGCAAAAGCTAGGACAACCGAATGAACAGGGAGCAAGGAGAAAAACACAAGGAACTGTAACTGACTTACCAATACAAACATTAAACCGGGGGAACACAAACCAACCAACATTAAATAATACAGTAAGTAGTTGAGACTGGCCTCTGGCCAGCCTTGAACCCACAAACAAAAAAATGGAGTTGGTAACGGTGGCCAACTGCTTAGCTTGTTAAGCTATGCCATGGCCCAGAGCACTGGAAGACACGCTAGGGACTTAGGGCTACTTAGGGAGGTGGGAGCAGGATGGTGAGTAAAACCTGCTGGCCAAACAGGGACAGAACTCATGGGACAGGACCAGATGGGCATCAATAATGACAAAGTTGATGAAAATGATTTTGAGAAAACTAGGCATCACTTTACTTTAGACTTAGACAATCAGAGAGGCTCATGCAATAGCATAAGTATATTACATTATAAGCCTAAAACTGTGCGTGGAATATATATGCAGGGAGTTTATACATAGAGAATGAAATATTTATGGCTTGTAATAGCTCTGAAAAAGCCCATAGTTCCTTGGGATCAGTGGTGTTGTAATATCCACCCATGTTTGATGTTTCTCTAGGGGGATTAAGAGTGCCAAGGTATATTACTGCTACAAAAATAAATGGCACAATATTTATGTCACTTTTACCATCTTATCCTCAGTTGTCAATATAAGGTGGACCTACAACAAACACAGTTGATTTCTGACTCTCTGGAGATTGAAGTTGATTGAACAGGAGTTGTGAAGTTGGGACTTTGATGAAATGCACATAACTCAGCTCAAGCCCCAAATCCTGCTCTTAGTCCAGAGTTTCATAGGTTACATCTACCAGTCATATAGCCTTTTGTAATGGAAAAAAAATGTTTGGTAAGAACATCTGCATTCAGAAAGAGTGATATGTTACTTTTCAGATAGTGTCATTCTGTCTTTTTAGTCTTTGATTAATGGATAGGGTGTTGCCCAGTTTCATGCAGAAAAACAGTGTTTGCTAAAACACTCAGGGTTTTGTATGAAGAAGAGGTAATTTAAAAATTATGTAGTAGGTACAGCATGGTGACATAGTGGACTGTATCTTCTCAGCATCCTGAAGGGAGGCCAGAAGTGCCCCTTGTAGTACAACAGTGGGGGACGAGATGGTGAACTCCTCCAGGAGACAGGATAAGAAAACCTGCCCCGAAAAGGAATCCTTGGGCTGGCTGGCACTGGCACTCTGACAGCAGCAAGGAGATGCACGACTGATCTGGCACAGAGTTTGTAATGAGGAGGTTGGGAAAGATTAGGATTTATATGATTTAATGGGAAAAAGGAGGGGTAAAACCAAGAAAGTTTGTTCTATAGGTCTGAGGTGTTTGAAATGCTTGCATGTGAGAGGCATTCTGGGAAATCAGTGCAAAAGAGCAGGAGGGATGTTTTTTCTCACCTTTTGGGCTCTTAGCGTTGTGACACAGCAAATGAAGTGGAGCGTCGTTTGTGAGAACACCACGCTCTGAAATACTTTGTTGAGATGCTGGTATGGATCACCAGAGAATGGGTGTGGGATGTGCCTTGTTGCATTTTGTGACATTAGATATCGATGTGCTCAGGGGCAAATTGGATCTCTTTGGGTTTGGGGCACCTTCTAGTGATGGGTCCTGAAAAAGCACTGTATGTAATAATAGCCACATGCCATCCGTGTGCTGGGGGCCCCTTTTGCTCACAAATAGCGACTACACTCTTGGGGGGGGGGCTTAAGTGATATTTTGAGTGGAGCCTTTGGTACAATAATCCCTTTCCTGGCTGGAGAGAGGTTGCCTGCAGTCACCAGAGTGTGTGTGGGTGGGGTGCAGAGGTAAAGTCAGCCACATCGAGCTGGCGATTTGCACATATTGTGAGTTTAATTGACTCGTCTCAGCCTGGGATTTGGACTGTTAAGCCATGTGATCATTGTATAGAGGGACCTGTGCTTAGTTCTTGGTGCTCTGGTCGTCACTCTGCCACTAAACCGTCTTCAGCAGGCCCTGTCCCGGCCCCTGAGACTGACACTCTGACTAGAGCCCTTAGTCCTTGGTGCTTTGGTCGTCACTCTCCCACTAAACCGTCTTCAGCAGGCCCTGTCCCGGCCCCTGTGACTGACACTCTGACTAGAGGCCTCCAGTTGCTCACTGCTTTGAATGAACAACACATCTGACCTCAGTCTGCCCATCTGTGATCTACTGATGCCTCTCCTGCCTTTTGATTTTGTTTGGTAAAACTTGGGGGTCATAGAGAGTACCAGTGCCTCTCAGTAACATTACAGGGACGTAAAAGATCGCACACCCCCCTCCCCTCCTCCAGGGCTCAATGCTACCATAATACTTACGAGGACGGTATTTTATTGAGTCCTGTGAACCCTCTCCCTGTGCACTTACCTGTGTGCTTCCTGGCATCACTAAGATTGAATAAAACATTTCCTCATATTACCGTTTAATGAAACTGTGGGAGGCCTCTAGCATTAGTTTACATTAATCGAGGACCCCCTCATAGTTAAAACAGCATGAACGTTAATCATAATGAGAGAGCCGGAATTACACAAACGCTCTGCGCTGGAAGCTTCATTTACGCGCATGCTTGGGATTTTATACATATTGCATGAATTTTGCGAGGAAACATGTTAATATTTTAAATGTGCTTGTTAGACCGGGCTAATAACACAGTTTTTCCTTGATTGGGTGCAATTTGGCTTGTTGTTTTGAACTGGTGCAGTAGCTAGATAGGAAAGAAAAGAAAACGAAAAATTGTTTCTTCCGATTAGAAGAAAATCGATACAGAATCCAAGGTTACAGGAGAGAATTTCATGTTGTTTCCTAAAATGCACAATTATTTCTTTTCATTTACTAAAGCCAAAGTCTTCGTATGACACGAGTGGCACGTCATAGCGGAGGCTCCTCCTCCTTTTCAGGGTGCTGTTTTCTGACACCACGCCAAGAGTAAAAATGGCGGCCTGTAACCCCCTCTCCTGTCGCGCCAGGCTGACTGGTATGAACCTGCCCTCGCCCGTCATAAGCAGCAAGAACTGGCTGAGGCTCCACTTCACGTCCGACAGCAACCACCGACGGAAGGGCTTCAGCGCGCAGTACCAAGGTAAGGGAGGCGGGGCAGGCCTGCTCCCTGCCACAGGCCTGCCACAGCTATATCCTCCTTATATGTAGCTTTATTACATTTGTCTCTATGTATTTGCCATTTTAAAATGTGCACGTAAACAGTGCTGTGAGATGTAGAAAGTAAATGTAAAGGTCATCGTTTGTGTGCTTAGATTTTACCTAGCAGTAGTATTTTCGTTTTCTTCTCTCCTCTGTGGGTAAAAGGGGAAAAACCAGCTATTGCACCAAGAGGCAAAGAGCCTCAATCTGCTTGAATAATTTTAAGATATATCCCTCTGTGGAAACCTTTAGCAGCAATTTCGAAGGTGTGTTAATAATCATCCCCTGGTCGAATGCGTCTGCTGACCGTGTTCAGAGACAGCAGAAACGCTGCAGTCCCATATTATACTCTAATAACGAAATGGCACAGTGACCGAGGTGCATGGTAATCATATTTCACACGCCTGCGTACAGCAAGGCCGCAGCCTAAATGCTATTGTAAACACGCCGAATCATTGCCATTACCAGCTTAAATATGGCAGTCAGAGCTCATCTTGCCACATACCTGCTCTCTGCCGGCATCTACGTCACAGTTTCTTGGAAAATCC
This sequence comes from Petrocephalus sullivani, assembly GCA_026780845.1. Taxonomy (NCBI): domain Eukaryota; kingdom Metazoa; phylum Chordata; class Actinopteri; order Osteoglossiformes; family Mormyridae; genus Petrocephalus; species Petrocephalus sullivani. Next base: position 426,217 of record JAODKM010000058.1, on the reverse strand, counting down.
ATCAATCCTGATTGGCATTCCCCTCGATGGTGGTGCTGAAATGAGAAAATTCCAAGTGATAGCACTGGCCAAATTGCCCCTAGCTGATGCAGGAGTAGGTGATTGGTCTGGAGAGGTGCCTGCTGGGAGCAGAGCCATGGCACGTCAGCTGATTGTGTAGGCAAAACCGTTTAGGGCTGGTCCCTCATCGCCCAGGAGCTGGCGTCTGCACCATAATCATCATCGAGGGATCCAAAATCCCGGTCCTCATTCCTGCTGGCTGCCCACGGGCGGCTCTCGAAAGGAGAGATGGCTTGGCTAATGTGGCCTCTGAGGATGTTCAGGAATCAGCTCTTCCTGCCAACTGCCATTATTTCACTTATGCAGAGTGAAGCCGGAAGAGTGAAGCCACGTCATCCGTCATGTTAAGTCTCAGCTTTGCATGTCAACATGCTAATTGCATGAGGCAATTGAAATTCGCCTTCCTCCCTTTTCTGACAGTGAAAAAGGCCATCGAGCTGAAGTCCAGGGGTGTCAAAATGCTTCCGAACAAAGACACAAGCCACAAAAATGCAGTCCGTAAGTACTGTTTCTCTGCCCTGTCAGAATCGGCTCGTTAAGCCGGGTCATGGTCCAGACGCTGTTGTGTAGGCCTCCATGACACTGTACACAGCAGCCGTAAGGGTCTCAGAATCGCACGTCATATACGGCCCCAGGTAATGAACGAAATCTGTAGCTAAGCGAATTTGTAGGTAAGTCGGAAAACATTAATACATTACAGAATAATATTAGTAACAATAATAACCAATATTATAATAATTATTATTATTGTTGTCATTATTATTATTACTATTCTCATTATTATATAGTAATGATAAATAAAAAAACTCTCACAGTTCCGTACTCTTCCTAGAGCTGAAGAACCACTGAAGCCGCACAATGGTTCCACGAGCGTCACAAACAAATGCCTGTTTTTTATTATGAACCGTATTTAGCCCGAGTCTTTAATAGGCTTTAGGTATTGCAGTTTGTGCAGCGTGACTTTAGATACCAGAAAGATGGCTGTACTGCTCCTCTGCAGATGTTCATGTGTTTAACTGCTCATCAGTATTCGCCCACTTTTTCTGCTTTTAACCCATTGTAGCTTTTAGTTATGAATTAACGTTAAATATTCATATTGTTCACTTGTTTGCATCGATAATTTTCTACAAGCTCTGCAACGGTCTGTCTATAATAAATGGGGGGGGGTGTTTCCTGTTCCACAACACATTAGAGCATGTTAATAATTTGTGCCATGCCACGCTCCGTGAAGCGTGCGCCATTACACGGAGCATGCCGGAGTAGCCTTTCACCGGGGAGCATTACAAGCCACAGCCTCGCTAATGTGCAATTTGTGAGATTTACGCTGCGGAATTGGCAGTCACTGGTATTAACGATGTTTGTTTATGAAGGACGATGTTCCCTTTGTGCTCTTTTCCCGGGAAATCAGCCGATGGTAAAGAGGTCTAATAGTTCCGTGGCCTATTCAGGAAATTCAGAGTATCTCCGTCAACATCTATCCAGAATATTCCCATGACCTGGAATATTCCGATGAGCAGGTATCTGAAATACCCCAATGAACCATTGTACAGGTACCCAGATCAACTCAAACAACTATCCAGTGTACCCAGATGAACAGCTATCTGTAGTATCTTGATGAATGGCTATCCAGAGTCCTGACAACCTGATTCTGAATCCCCCGATGACCAGCTGTTCGGAGTCCCCCAATGACCAGCTATCCCGAGTCCCCTGATGACCAGCTTTCCAAAGTCCCCCGATGACCAGCTATTCAGAGTCCCCTGATTACCAGCTATTCAGAGTCACCAGATGACCAGCTGTTCAGAGTCCCCTGATGACCAGCTATTCGGAGTCCCTTGATGACGAGCTGTTCGGAGTCCCCTGATGACCAGCTATCCAAAGTCCCCCGATGACCAGCTATCCAGAGTATCTGAATAATCCAGAGAATCCCCATGAATGGCTATGCAGAGTATCCACCACCTAAAGCCGTCCTCAGCTCTTATCAACATGATAGAGTCAAATATAATACTATGGTTTTATTTTTACATTTACTCATTGCTTCCCTAATTTCCATAGCGATTTACTGGTCAAAACCAGCAACAAGAGGGTTAAAGAAAAGTAGGAGAAAGAGCACCAATGCATGCAATGCGATAGGGGAGGTCAGGGAGCCATTACTGCCAAATTACTGTGTCAGCTAAAGCCTGACCCTAAAGACATGCATGTTGGCATGGTATTACTCGTGCTCAGATAATTACACAGCAAACATCCACATAATCTGTGTTTCAAATGCTGGTCTTTAAACAAGGGATGGATTTAGCTATGGGACTCATGTGATGGCACAGCACTGTGTGTGGGTGGGGGCTGAACATGGCAGATCAGGAATGAGGACGCCAGCCTTCAGCATGGTGTGGTGCTCCCAAAAGTCCCGTCTGCTGCCATGCAGACTGATTTCCGCACCTCCGATAGGAGAGCTCAGGGAGATGTGCATTCCTGCCTGGTAGCATCTTCTCTAGTTCGGGGATGCCACTGGCACAGTTCTGTGACGGCCCTTAAAATAAGATTAATTTCACTTTGAAGGACTTTTTTTCCCCTAATTTCACAGTAACCCTCTGTTTCGGATTTATCTGAGGGCACCATTGTGAGAGCCCATAAACACATGAATGAGCATGCTTTATTACTGAATGCTGTATCCTGGAATTATCAAGCACCCTAACAGGAGCCCAACTGTTACCTGTGTGATCGCTAGGAGATGATGTGTGTGTGTGTGGAGGGGACTTCCATGGAAGGCCAGTGGGGTCTGTCAGGACTGGGAAATGAGCTTGTGCCTCCCAGTCCAAAGCCCCACTCTCCCATCACCCTCCAGCTGGGATTCACACAAAATGCTTTCTGATTCTGTGTGATGCCAGTACATTAAAACTGTACCCATCAAAGCTCTGGGTGCTCTTTAAAGACACCCACACACACTCCAGTCAGATCTTCACCAAGCATGCCCTTTCATTAGTGTAGCACTGCTAAAGATCATTAAAGCTCTGTATTTACATCTTCTTAAATCAAGCGAAAAGATTTTAGTGGTAAAATTCACGTCCATCGTTAAAAAAGGGAAGCCTGAAGATCTGGTGGTTTACTTGTAGATCCTTTTGCTTTTCACTAACCACCCCAGAGCTTGTTAGAAGATGCAATGAGGATTTATTTCATTGGGTTGAGCTTGTCTGTCATCTGTACTGTATGTCCTTGTCATTGTCTGTACTGTCTGTTGCCATTGTGTGTACTGTCTGTTCTCGCCTGACTCGTACTGACTGTCAGTGTCTGTACTGTCTGTTGTGTTCATCTTCTGTACTGTCTGTCCTCGCTTGTACTGTCTGTTGTCATCTGTACTGCTTTTTGTCATTTGTTCAGTGTCGTCTGTACTATGTGTTTTGTTCATTGTCTGTGCTGTTTTCATCATTGTCTGTACTGCCTGTTATCATTTGTACTGTCTGTTGTCTGTATTGTGTGTTGTCTTCATTGTCTGTACTGTATGTCATTGTCCGTGCTGTCTGTCTTCGCTTGTACTGTCTGTGCTCATCTGTACCGTCTGTGCTCGTCTGTACTGTCCAGCGCCCGCATTGCTTTTCCTCACCATGGCTTGTCTGTAAATCCATGGTTAAAATCATCCCAAGGACTCTCCTTAAAGACACTGTTTCACTGGCTCCCTCTGTCTAATTAGGCCTTGTTATGACATCAACATGAACTTTGTCCTGTTTTGTTCCCTGATGAATGGCTTTGGACCCAGGCCGCATTGTTCTCTTGGTGCTGTATCGACCGGTCACGGTGTGATTTACCATCTTGGATCGGCACTGTTGCTGCTTTTCATGGTCTGGCTTTGTGTCCTGCCTCTGTTGGTGTGCCTAGATCGTAATGGACATTGACCATCATTTTTCTTTGAAACCAAATAAACAAAAAGGTTCTGCTAATAAGAAACGAGGCGTGTGATCCTGAACAGGAAAGAAAGGATAGTAACTCAGGCAAATCCTGAATTGGAGTGGAAACGTGGACCCAGAGTCTCTTCTTATGCCTCGTTATTCCCGCTCTGCTTCTTCCAGTGAGCCAAGGAGGCCTGACGGCAGACCTGTGTCCGGATCCCGGCATTCCGGAAAATGGGAAAAGGACCGGCGCCGACTTCCAGTGCGTCTTCTCCTGTTGTCCCTTGTCCATGTCAGGGTCTTGCTAATGGGAGGGGTGGCTACTCCATAAGTTTACCTACTTATTAGACCAGGAGGGCATTCCAGGGTAGGGTGGTATGCAGGAGGCCCGGAGCACCGCTGTGTCCCATACCCTAACTATCTCTCTGGCCCCTGTGCCCCAGGGTGGGGGCCAGCATCCAGTTCTCATGCGACGACAGCTATGTCCTCCAGGGGCCCAAGAGCATCACCTGCCAGCGGGTGACAGAGACACTGGTGGCATGGAGCGACCACCGGCCTACCTGTCGCAGTGAGTTGCCCCCCCCCCCCCCCATGCTTCCTAGGGTCACACAAGCAGACACACACTCACACACAATGTCATAGTGGTAATAACAGACTCTTCTCGCTATTCTCATTATTGTGATATTTGATAGTGCCAGATGTGTCGCTCAGTAGGTTAGGTGCCCAGCTCTGTCATATCACCACCGGGCCCCTGAGGGTCCCCACCTGTACCCGGGGTGCTGGCTGATCCTGTGCTTTGACCCCAAATGTTGATCTTGTTCATGTGTCTCTCATGGAGAGCAAGATATGATATCACTTCCCAGGAGTATAGTTCCACTGCTCTTTTCTATACATTTTCTTTTATTATTACACCTGGGTAGCTCAATGGGTACAATGTTATTAATCAACAGATGTTTATTAGAGGGAGTGTTTCAGAAATGCTTTTTAACTGAATGTTGTGGGTCATTTTTGGGCCAGAAACTATGAAAATTTATGCAGGCCTCACTTGTGAGAAGTTCTCTCATCGATACTTTTCAAAATGAGATAAGTCATTGATATCTGGACACATTTCATGATGAAGGTCTTCCAGGAGAGAAGATTAATACTGATGCCTTCATGTCTTCAGAAGGTTTCTGAGTATTTCTGCAGACATGTGTATATAACTATGCATTTTATTCCCATGGAACTCAGTTGAATCAGGAAAAAGAAATATGTAGGATGGTGTGTGTTTCTGTATGCCTGGAAATTTTGATTTATTTAGTTACATCTGGATGGTTTATGTCGGCCTATAACACACACTCATTTGTGATTATGATGGCGCGTATGATGGTGCAGCTGCTGATTTTCAAAAACAAAGGCTTGTTTTGTCAAAAGCATGTAAGTACTTGATAGGCCGAGAAGCAATGCCCGCTTAATAAGGTCCAGGGTTGGCCCAAATCCGGGTTTTATGTTCCGGTTCTGCTCCTGAGTGATGAATCCAGGGGCAGAATTCTGCCGGTGACATTTAATGCACAAGATGGCTTTCGGTTAAAAAGGACAGACTAGCCAGTCTCTCTCCATGCATAATGAAGGTGTGGTCTGGAAATTAAAATCAGGTCTGAGAGACGAGGAGTGGGTGGCTGGTAATGCCCCCCCCCGGGCAGAGAGAGACGCCGGGCTTTGCGGTGAGGAACAGCCCAACAGCCGTTCGGTGTTTGGGGACGTGTGCATGCGGGTATTGATTCATTTACTGTGGCTACCTCGAAAATAAATTACTTTTCAATAAACAAGCTTGAAAGCTGCGCAGACGGAGCGTGCCAGCGGGTGCGTCTGCGGGAGGGGGGGCCTGGCCTGCTCCCACGTATCCTGTGTGCTCCTTCAGTGGGAGGCGCCGTGGGAAATCACCATCTCGCCAGTGATCTTTCACGAGCAGAATAGGGCACACTGGTCGCCATGGCGAAATGGGGCCACTCCATCCCCCGTCTTACACATCAGCCAGTACAGACTTGGCCCCCTGGGAGATGATGTGGCCACTTTGTCAGCCAAGAGGATCCTCTGGATAGCAGACTTTACTGTTATAGGACTGTCAGATGAAAGCAGTCAAACCCTGATCTCCAAGCCCTCAGATCAAGCTGCAGTTGCATGAGACCTATTAACATTTCTGTGGCCAGTTTGTTGGTTCCTCTTTGCTGTTAAGTTGTTAGAACGTCGCAGTTGGCCACTGAGACACGATAGGTGTGTCCGTGGCCCATGCCCATTCGGAGTCCAAGAGGCAGACTCGGAGCTGGCTGTGACGAAGGAAGGCTGCGTGGCAGGCCTGCTCAGGAAGGCCTAACTGTGTTTGACAGTTTCTCTGCAAGCTTACTCCAGGCTTCCTGATTGGTTAGGACACCTTCTGTTGGGCATCACCTGGCAACCATATACGGATTTTTTTTTAATTACTCTGCTCACTTTGTCCTGAAAAGATGAAGATGCTTAGATTTCTGTAGCTTTCTGCATTTTCCCAAAAGAGGGCTTGATATCAGGCCCGTCTTTATGAGTGAAGGTCCTATGTTCTCCTTTTGGTCTCACAGGCTTTTTCTGGCTGGTCTGGCTTCCTCTCGCAGTCCAAAGACCTGAAAGAGTGACTCGGTGTGAAATTTATTCCTTGTATCGTTCATATCTGGATTGTTATTTCATATCAGTATTGCTATTTACCCTTAATTCAGGCTCTGTTTGTGTAGCTCCTCACTTCTGTGTCGTCATTTTCATCCTAATCGAAACTGACAGCAGACCAAAGCAGTTTACATAGGCAGCCTCACAGAAGCATACACATTTAATGGTGATGTGCTGGCAGCCTTTCACCTGGAGAAGAAAGTGTTTTTGAATAAAAATCTATTATGTGACAAGCTTATATAGACCTAGGATGTAATCCATTTTGTTTAAAGAGGAATTTGCTCCCTGTGGACTGAGAGGACAGGTAGAGTACGAGACCTGTTTGCCTCCACACTTCTTCTGTGCTCCTTCGCCTTCTGCTTCCCAGCAACACTCTGCCGTGACGATACCCTTTCTCTTTATTGGTCGTCTCTGCTGTAGAAAATTCTTTTGAATCTAATGTTATGATTAAAAAGACAAATGAAATTATTTCCTTGTATTAAGTTTAATGCTTGTTTTTTTCTTCAAACAAATGCCTTTTATTGTTCCAATATGTAGTGTGTACACTGTATGGCACTTTGAGGGGTAACAATATTTCAGGTTCTAAGCTGTGCAGAGGGTCCTCAATCCCATGATCAGATGATACCTCACTGTCACATTTTCCCAGAATTCCCTTTGCATTCCAAGCAGCTCTATGACCATGATCATGTCGCAATTCATGCCATTTCTGGATTCTGCAGCGAGGACGTGTGGATCCAACCTGAGAGGTCCGAAGGGGGTCATCACATCGCCAAACTACCCGGTCCAGTACGAGAACAACGCACACTGTGTTTGGGTCATAACCACCAGTGACCCCAGCAAGGTGAGTCTCTCGCATGGATTCCGCATACTGTCACTGCATCTGGGTGGTGACCACTGGCAATCCCTGCAAGGTGAAGTCCTCTCATGGATTCCGCACGCTGTCACTGTATCTGGGTCGTGACCACTGGCAACCCCAGCAAGGTGAGTCTCTCTCATGGATTCCGCACACTGTCACTGCAGCGGGGTCATGACCACTGGCAACCCCTGCAAGGTGAGGTGCTCTCATGGATTCCGCACGCTGTCACTGTATCTGGGTCATGACCACTGGCGACCCCTGCCAGGTGAGGTCCTCTCATGGATTCCGTACGCTGTCACTGTATCTGGGTCGCGACCACTGGCAACCCCAGCAAGGTGAGGTGCTGTCATGGATTCCGCACACTGTCACTGCATCGGGGTCATGACCACTGGCAACCCCTGCAAGGTGAGGTGCTTTCATGGATTCCGCACACTGTCACTGTATCTGGGTCATGACCACTGACAACTCCTGCAAGGTCAGTCTCTCTCATGGATTCTGCACATTGTCACTGCATCTGGGTTATGACCACTGACAACCCCAGCAAGGTGACGTGCTGTCATGGATTCCACACACTGTCACTGCATCGGGGTCATGACTACTGGCAGTCCCTGCAAGGTGAGGTCCTCTCATGGATTCTGCACACTGTCACTGCAGCTGGGTGGTGACCACTGGCGATCCCTGCAAGTGCTCTCATGGATTCTACACACTGCACAGATCTTTAGCAGGGGCTCAAGAGCAAAAATCTTTAGAGTGCAATCTAGGAGTAGAATCTTCGGCATGAATCTTTTGAGGAGGATCTAGAAAATTACTCTTTAGGTAAGGATCCAGAGCACAGATCTTTAAAGGAGGATCTAGAGCACTTTTTTGTGGATCCTTTAATCCTGCCATCACTACCATCTGACTTGTTAAATATGCAGCCCCCGTGCCTCGTGGAGGTCAGGAAAACACAGTGCTGGGTGGGGGTGTGATGCTGATGTCCCTCACCTGTCTTTCTTCTGGGTCCTTGTCAGCTTTCAGTCTTCCTTCTGGAAATTTTGGCGTGCTTTGGAAAGTAGCTCTTGATACTTGCGGAAATACAGAGATCATATTCTACAGAAAATGTCTGCTTTACTATCATGTGATAAGCATTTTTTAGATGTAGTTTGACCATGAACTGCATGCTTTTTAATATATTCCAAAGCTGTCTGCAAAAGATTAAAGATTCTGTTAAAAAGATTCTGGAAATCCGATTTGTCCAAATTGTATTACTTTTGTTTGTTATTTTTATGGTCTAATCACATTTCTGGCTATAGTGCAGTTCATATGAAAGAAATTAGTTACCAAGAGCTATCCCCAAAAAATGGGTTATCGAGAGCTGCTCCCAAAACTGGATTACTGGATCAGTTTAAAGATTTTTCACAAGTTGGACCAAAAAAAGGGGAATATGAAAGACCAGGTCCCAAAAGCGGATCACCAGCGGGCAGTCGCACAGCTGACGCTGCACTTGTGATGTCGCGGTGTGGCGGAGTCAGGGCTGTGTGCCGGATCTGGGGTGTTTCGTGTGAGGGCCTAAGACACCGTGCCAGTGTAATTTACGGTGGAACAGACCTACAGACACATGCTTCTGCATTGTTTACAGTGCCGACGCGCCACGCTCCGCAAAGCGGCGGGGGCTGGCTCTGAGGGGCAGGCTGCTGGCACAGCATTCCGCAGATAAATGGCTGCTCCATGACACATGATATATCATCCCAGCAGGGAAAATGTCAGCTTTTTTCCTGAAAAGTCTACATGTTGGTAAACGTAAGGGAGCGTCTGCAGAGGCAGGCAATGGGTCACCATGGTAACAGTAGTGCAGGGATGTCATTAGACCCCTCAGAGACACTTTAGGCTACAAGGTGTTAATGAGCTTGGGGGTGGGTCACATGCTTTAGCCCAAATCTGCATCACATGACACTTTGCCACACCCCCTCAGGAACCCTCAGCAGTACACCACTGCTCACTGTGAGGATAATGATGCCCTACCTGCCCCCCCGAGCCAGCTGAAGGCCCCTCGGCCGAGGAAGGTGGCTACAGTCATATATCAAAGTTGTGTGGCTACACATGGCTCCCAAGTAACCTGGGGCAGGGCTCAGGGGAGGTGGCAGCCATCATGGGTAACACTGTTTCATTGGAGTCACCATGACAACACCCCCTTGCTCTAAGGATGGACAGGCTAAGGAGCTGCTTGGGGGAGGGGCTGTTCCCAGTAAGATATCCAGTAGTACTGGAGGATCCCTAATAAGACCAGTAACAGCTCCCGAGCCCCACCACCCCAGTACTTTTTGAGTGCCTTTCCTTGCCAGTGCCCCGGCAGGTAATGGACAAAAAATGAAATGTGTATTTACAGAACCAAATGCCCACGTATCAAAGCTGGAGTAAGATAATGGCCTGAGGGTATGAGCCCTCAGGCTGCCGCACACACGCACTGTTGACACGCTAAGTACTTTTGTTCGAGTTCCATTTAGAGTTTCCGTTGCCCTCCTTCGTTGGGGGATTTCAGAAGAATAAGTCAGAACTCTTCCCTTGATAATGAGCAGTGATGTTCTGAAGACGTATTCCATGTGCAGGGAGCGGAGAAGCAGAGCCACTTCGGAGCATTGTGGCCGGGCGTAGCGAAACACTGATGTGACTAGATTTCTGCCCCGGGCGAGGCGCGTGTGAGGCTCCGCCCGGCAGCCGACACTCCTTCGACCTTTAGCTGACAGCGGCGTGCTCCTCAGGGAGCTGATTGATGATGCGCCATGGCCAGATCTCAGTCCACCGTCACTTACACTGTCAGACGGTTCATTTGCCAGTTAGCTAATATCGCTGTTGGCATGTGCAACGGCACTAGATCCATTTTCTCCTGCTTTTTTTTTGACCCAAGAGGAAGGCCCTGTGTTTTTTACAGAACTAAAGCTAGTCGCAGTAATGTATCCTTAGTGGTGCTGCTATACTGTTAACTGGGCTTTCCGCTTTGGAGCCGCATGTGATGTGGCTCGCAGAGTCCGGACGCCATCCCTTCTGCCTCTGAAGCAGAGACACCGCCGCCCTGCTCTTTGGGTCCCCCTTTACCTTTCTGCCCTTCTCACTTTCCCTGCTCCTCGAACCCTGACCCTTCCTCTTTAGTCCCGAAAATCAGATGCCTAAAGTGGTTTAGCTTGCACACATTTTTATAGTGACATGTTCTCTGTTGTAGCTTTCTGTAAAATAAAACAGCCACAGCATTCAAAGGTGACCCCCCCCCCCCAGTAAAGGAAGGATCATTAAATTGAAGAAAAAAAAACAATTTAAAATATCTGAACGCTGACAGGAAGACTGTTGACCTGTTTGCAAAATCAGTCCGGTATAAAAGGCTAGATTTCCCAGAATGCATTTTCCTTCTTTCCACTTCTATTGTTTTCCTCCCTGTCCTTGCTGAAAATGGATGACTTGTATTTACCTTAGATGTGAAGCTTATGAAAACGTGAACTTCAGCCTTGGGATCTGTATTCTAAAAGAGTCTGGCGCAGGACAATTTCGCCCAAATTGAAAGTGCTGGTGCCCCGGGGACAGTGCACAGACTGCTATTTTTCTTTTAGCCCTGACTTGTTTATGCTCCTATTATCTTCCCATTCTTTCAGTGAGGACAGAGCTGAGACCGTGACTTTCTGAGACTGTTGGGGGGGGTGCTGAGAGAGTATCTGTCCCATATAGTGTGTTTTATACAGGTTCTGTGTCTCTGTCAGAATCAGCACCCCAGGTCCTCCGATTCCAAGTTGGGTTGCCTCCCTCAGCTCTTTAAAGCCAAAGTACAGTGCCCCAGTCCCCACATCCTCCCTCTCTGCTCCGATCATCTCTATGGAAGGCCACACATTAAGTATTAAACACATCATTTAACATAAATCTATTGTGACCTGTCCGCTTGTGAGTCATGGGCTTCTTTCAGAGGACACCTAAGCATCACATGTCATGCATAGGCAGAGATCTACACATGATCTGACAGATGTGATCTTAGCTACTGCAATATCGTATGCTATTCACGTGTATTTTTAGCTCTCTTTGTTTAAAAACTAATTTTTATTTGTCAAGATTTAAGCGATACATTTTTATGTTGGTGTCCTTGCATTAATATGTCAGGAGTATGTCAACTTTGGTAGCTGGAATTTTGAATCAAAGTACAAAACTTTTCTACTCAAAATGCGAAGATGATTGGTAGGGAACTGAGCAGGGAGATCTGTCGCAAGCACCAGAAAAATCAAAGAGAAAAGGTGAAGATACCCTCTGTCTTTTTGCAACAAAGACAAAACCGTAACAAAGAATCGCCTGTCAGGTTTTTCAGCAGTAAATAAAAAAGAAATCGATCGATAGTAGTGAAATATGGCTGTAATGCTGTACAGAGCGTCAGCTCACCGAGATGTGTTATCATGCCGTGATTGTGTTTATACAGACTAAAAGGCGTTTTTATCTTCTTGCTAAGTCTTCTGTAAAAACCGTGTCTTTGCCTGACAGGGTAATTTGTGGGGTTTATATTTTAGGCCATTCATTTAAAATTGCGGCCAAACTCTTGAGCGTTTGCTACTAAACAAAGTTTGACATTTCATTTAAGATGTCAAAAAACTTCTAAGCTATTTAACTAAATTACCGTACCGTAAAATACGTTTCCCCGGACCACAAATAAAAGCATGCTCTCTGTGAATTAAAGCAAATGTTTTTGCCTTTCCAGTTTTTTGCTTCTCCACTAAGTGTTCCTGGAACTAAAATAGTTTGGTCGAATTTCCTTCCAGTCGATGGACTGATCTGTCTAATGACTTTTTGGTCAGCGCCTCAATCCCAGCGAAAGGGCCACGTTTCCCCTCTGGGCGACGCGGGGGAGGTGCCGGCAGGTCGGCCTCCATTACAGCGCCCGTACCCTCGTCTGGGCCGACTGCTTCTCGCTGCCCTTTAAGGAAGTGCTGCGCAATCAGCTGCTGTCCGTCAGACTCATTTAAATTTGAGACGCTAATGAGTGTCTGTCTGTTTTTATTTGAGCGTGGGAATGAGGCTGCTGGAAAGTTCATTTTCCACTCATTACGTGCCGCTGGAGGAAGCTGGCGTACAGCAGCAGTCTTGGGAAGAGACCTTACCACTCCATGCCGTAATTATAACCGACAGGCCGGCATGTAATTACACATTTATTTCCTGTTTGGATTGTGTCCCTGACGGCGACTCCATGAGGGCCGTGGAGAAGGGAGCTCTTCCCGGAAATGTGGCGTTTCTCTGAGGATGTGTGCCATGACCATCTCCTTAGCCAATTGAGAAAGAGCGTTAGGATCTCGATACCACTGTGCTAATTAAGCTTTATTAATCTGCCTTACTGCCCAACTCCTCAGCCTCTGGCAAGACAAACATTTCCAGTATGTTCTTCCTGCACAGCTTCCACCAGAGGAATGGCGTGTCATTTCTCAGATGATGAGGGCTGCGTGTCAGTCACTCAGAGCCACTCCGAAATTCAGTTGTCGCACCTCCACCTGCAAACGGGGGAAAGCTGACTGTCCCGCTGTCATCATTGGGGTCATAACCCTAACCCTAACCCCCGTAAAGAAGCCTGCTTTTTCAGATGTCTAAGCACAGATGGAGGCCTCGGCGTGCCGCGGAGGTCTGGGTCCCACTGCATATGGCTGCCTGTGACGCTGACGGCTCTGCCGTGTGTCCTTTGCCCAAAAGGTAATCAAGCTGGCCTTTGAGGAGTTCGAGCTAGAGCGCGGCTATGACACGCTGACTGTCGGCGACGGAGGGAAGGTCGGGGATGCCCGCAGAGTCCTCTACGTGTGAGTGCGCCGACACGGTGACATGACGTGATGCGGTACAGATGCGGGGTGTCTCGCCGAGCTGAGCGTCTCTCACGTCTCTCTTCCAGCCTCACGGGTTCCAGTGTCCCTGACCTCATCGTCAGCATGAGCAGCCAGATGTGGCTTCATCTGCAGTCAGACGACACCATCGGCTCCCAGGGCTTCAAAGCTGTCTACGAAGGTCAGCAGAGACACCCCATGAAATATGCCTGTAACACAAGTGCAAGTTCTCAGAGAGGGGGAGAGAGAGAGAGAGTGAGTGAGAAAGAGAGAGAGAGAGAGCGAGAGTAAGCAGGTGCTTTCGGAAAAAAAGCGGGCACAGCCTGCAAATAGGTTAAGGCTCCTGCACTTGAGGGTGGGGTGCACTTGTTGGGGGGGTGCTGATAGACTCCACTGGAGGAGTTGGGGGGGGGGAACTGTAATGCCCCCCCATATACCACAATTCAGTGCTCTCTGAATAGTAAGGATGACATCTGCCACCCCTCTACCCCTTTCTACCTTCCCATTCAAACAGGTTGTCATCCGATAAAGGTGCTTATACCTCCTGTAAATAACCATTATATTCCTTATCGTGTGATATTCAGATCTTCCAGAATCGAGCATTTCTCCCAGACCTTGTGGGCTGCTCTGCACGTACCCTATTGCTGATGTATCCTATACGTTTTCCATTATGGCACCGTCAGAAATATATGACATAAAAAGCAGGAAGTGGAGCGTCTGAGTGCATCTGACCGTCTGCACTAATAAAGGCTAATACGCAGGATGTGCTTAGACAGCATCCTCGCTACCCCATCGCGGCCGGCATGTGGCAACACACATCCTGCCTAAATGAGGGACAGCACTGCGGACGTCTTTACCCAGCTCCCCTGCCCGCTCTTGTATGGTCATCTCCCCTGTTGATGAGGTCACGGCTCCGTAGGGAGGTACCTCCCAATGCATACTTTGTGCCTCAGTCAGCAGAAACTAAAAACCACTGAGAGTAATGCAACTTGGATGAGCTTGTCGCTAGCCCGGTAATGCTAACCCTTCCTCTAGCCTGTGCACTGTTTTATAGCCCCGTAATGCTACCCTTTCCCCTAAATCTGGGCACTGGTTTATAGCTCAGTAATGCTAACCCTCCCCTAGCCTGGCCACTAGTTTATAGCCCAGTAATACTAACCCTTCCCCCTAGCCTGGCCACTGGTGCATAGCCTGGTAATGCTAACCCTTTTTCCCTAGTCTGGGCACTGGTTTATAGCGTGGTAATGCTAACCCTTCCCCCTAGTCTGGGTACTGGTGTATAGCCCAGTAATGCTAACCCTTCCCCCTAGTCTGGGCACTTGTTTATAGCTCGGTAAAAACTTAAATTCTTTATTTTATTGCTATAATTACACAAAAATCAATACATTTATGGATGTAGAAACACATTATATAGACCTGTGTCTTTTCAGTTGTGTTTACTCCCGTGTTTGTCCTTCCAGTGATGTGAACATGGCGGAATTAAAATGGATATGTCCCAAAACACGCCATTAAATCTCACTGTTTCTGCGCCGGACGGACAGTCTCTCGCTGTGACCTGGCCAGCGAATCAGCCGCAAGGCTCCCTTCTTTCCCACACTTCTTTGGGTGTGACAAGGCATTGTCATGTTATGACACCGACATCGGCGGGTCACCCTGCTCGCCTGGGAGCCACCTGTGTCCTCCCCACCAAGGACAGCGAATCAAGCTCAGGCCAGATCTGGTCGAGGGAGAATCAGGAGGCGCTGACAGAGCTACCACACGGCTGGGAAATGGATGAGGAATCTTCATAATGCACTGGGTGCTGTCCTGTCTGTCGCAGTAAATTAGTGAAGGCTCAGGCTATAAACCTATCACCACTAATAAGCTACCCTGCACAGAATCTATCATTTCACAATGAGGAAATTGTCAGGATATCCTCTTAAATCCCCTAAATCCCGTGCGCCCCTGTCTGTGCTGTCCAATCCCAGTGGCCTTTTCCCGGGTCCTCCTGGCTAGACAATGAGGTACAAAAGCCGCTTGCAGATTGAGTCATCAGTGCAAATATTTTTCACCAAGCTGGGTTTGGATTCCATCTCCGGCTCAATTTTACAACTTCTGTTCTGGCTGCTGTCTGCTTTTTATTTTTCCTGGAGGTCAGGCTTACTGCTCTGCGTGCCCAAGGCCGGAGAAACAGGCCCCAAGTTTTACGATTCCCTGACAAATTGGCTACTGACAGTAGCGTCAGCTTCTCCAAGAGGCTGACCAGCAGCGTATAGCTTTGCTGGTCCCGCACACCTGTAGGGAGCACTCGGCACATTGCATATGGTTTCTTTATTATTTAACTACACGGATGGTGTAAGGCTCCTCTTCCCATGTTCCAGTGCATGAGAACTTAGGAGGGGAATTCAACCATACAAAAGTCCCTGAATGAATAAAGCTGACCTCTGTTCAGTGAATATGCCCCCCAGGGTGGTCTACACCCCTCAGGTACCATGTATTGTCCATTTGTGTGAGCAGATATGCAGTCAGGCCATTACGTGAGGGTCCTTTCAAGACGCCATGAAAGCAGAGCCGCACTGCAGTGCAGGTGCAGTGATTCTGTGGATACCAGCTCATGTAGTACAGGTGTTAACAGCACTCTCTGTCATTCATGGCACAAGCTTATGGGTACTTATGGGTACTGCATTGTCTGCATGACCCCCACTCCATGACCCTGTGTGCCACGACCCCCTGTGCCGTGACCCCCCTGCAGTAAGCCTCCCTGCCCTCACCTCCCACAGCTTCCGGTCCTGCCATTATCTGGGAGCGAGGTCCTTTCCCAGTGATGTAAGCAAGTTCGAGCCGTGTTTTTGCGTGATCTCATTGTCATCTGATGTGTTTTATTTTAATTCAGAAACGAATGATTAACGTGTTATTTGGAAAGTATAAATAGCTTTTAAATAGTTTATCTGAAATTGTTCATGGACAAGATCATTGTGCTTTCTGAGAGTTTAATTTGAACACTTCTGGACTCCGGATATATTAATGAATAAATCAGCTCTAATGAATGGAAGTTGAGTGTGGGAATCACCGAATTACTGTGCTCGTTAAAATGTTATTTCTAAAATTATTCTGCATATTTTTATGGAATATATTAGAATGTCTCAGCAGTCCTTAAATGGCAGTGAAGGCGCCTCTACATAACATAACAAGACGTGCGTGCTGATTGGCTCATCGGGATAGCGGGGGAAAGCCTTCTTTGTGTGGGCTTTGATTATGGATACGAGGTGGTTATTCTGGAGGACCAACCCTCCTGGAGGGGAGGAAGGGGGATGCAGCCCTTGGCCGTAGATGTTGGTTGGTTAGCAGAGGGGCTAGCTTCCACCAATGAGCTGGTGATGCAGTCTACTGTTTGGGGGAGTGGTGTTTCTGGGGCCTCACTCAAAAGTCACTTTGGGCTAACCCTAACCCTAACTGCCCCCAGATGTTTCAAAAACTAAAGAAGCTGCAAAGTAGAGTCAGCAAATGGGAGCTAACCATTGCCGTTATTAAACAGTTATCAGAACGCTACCTCCAGCATTTCCTAATTAAAGCTCAAGTTATTTAGTGTAGTGAATGTTTGTGATGAACAGGGTGGCCCCAAACCTGAAGGCCCCCACAGAAATGCACGGTAAACAGTGCTGCTGCTGCCAACTTCTCGTGTAACATTCATGGACTTGTGGGTGATTCGTAAGGAGTTTCTATACTGTGTTCATGTTACTGAACAGATGAGCTATTGCTTTCTGTTTAAAGAAATCGGGGCGATGCACTCATTCTGTTTTCCAGAGATCGACAAGGGTGGCTGCGGGGACCCCGGCGTGCCAGCGTACGGCAAGCGGACGGGGACACGCTTCCTGCATGGGGATGTCCTAACCTTTGAGTGTCAGGCGGCCTTTGAGCTGGTGGGCGAGCGGGCCATCTCCTGCCAACAGAATAACCAGTGGTCCGGAAACAAGCCCAGCTGTGTCTGTAAGCCTTACTTATGACCTGAACAAGACGGGGGCCAGTCACGTGACAGCATTCGCAGAGTGTTTAGAGCAGATGGCCCATCAGACAGGCCTTTTCATGGCCATGGTTAAGGTGGATACCTGCATTAATTGTCCGTGGGTGTGTCAGCCAGGGTAACGCTGGATCCGGATCGGGCCGGATCTGATCCTTCTTTGGGCCTTCAATCTCCCTCTCTGCTGTTTTTCCTTCAAGTAACTCTGGGCTGTTAATATTCTTCTGCTAATCATGTTTCTTAGCTGTTGGGGGTCAGTTAGCTGATTAAATACTGAGCCAAAAAACTATCAAAATTGCTGGCCAATAATGAGCATGATGCCCAGATTGAGTTGGCCAACGTCTCACATAAGGCCTGCTCCCATTTCTCCAAAGTTTCCTGCTTCTTCAACTTCACGGCACCCTCTGGCATCATCCTGTCCCCGAACTACCCGGACGAGTACGGAAACAACATGAACTGCGTGTGGCTGATCATTGCCGAGCCCGGCAGCCGCATTCATCTTATCTTTAGTGACTTTGACGTGGAGCCGCAGTTCGACTACCTCACGGTGAAGGATGATGGCGTTCCTGAGCCCACCACCTTTGGCACCTTCTCCGGGAAGGACGTGCCGTCTCAGATCGCCAGCAACGGACACATCATGCGGCTGGAGTTCCAGTCCGACCACTCCAACACTGGCCGCGGCTTCAACATCACATACACCAGTGAGTGCCGGTCCGCTCATTATCGCCACTCCCAGACAGCGCTTGAAAATGCAGGTTATCTATTTATGTCAGCCCCAGTTTAGTGCAGGGGGTCACCGTTTACATATCCAATGCAGGAGAGGGCTGAATGTATTCTGCAAAGGTGAGCTAAGATTTCACTGTATGTTTCTATTTTTTGTTCCTGAATATTTAAAGTAATAAATAATATTAAAATATTAGAATGAGAAATGATGCAGCGCTAATTAGCATAAACCTGCTATTATACTGTATAGTACCAGTAATAATACTGTGATGGTGGTGTTATTAAACAGGGGAAGCAGACACGTGCTATGGTACTGGGTAGTGTATAGTACC
>JAODKM010000058.1:385589-398092 GCA_026780845.1 Petrocephalus sullivani | reverse complement strand
AGGGCAGGGACAAGATGGGCCGGGGGGGGTAGAGCCAATGTGGGGCGGGGACAGGGCGGAGCCTGGATGGGCCAGGGTGGGGCGGAGATAGGGCGGAGCCTGAATAGGCCAGAGTGGGGCGGGGACAGGGCGGAGCCTGGATGGGCCATGGTGGAGTTGAGGTTGTGTCTCCAGAGTCATGCTGGAGCAATTGCTGCTTTTTGTTAGTTTGTTTTTATTTGATCGAGCCAATAGTGCCACCCATAGACTTTGCACCATTTTGTTTCCCAAACCCTCTGTCGGAGCGTAGATTGCATACAAAAAAAATCAAAAAAGACCCCTTTGAAGGTCCCAAATTAGCTACGACTTCGATGAAACTGGGTAGAGTTTATGCCTCTGAGCCAGACGGACTTACTGTAAAACCCAATCGAAGGAGTCAAATATATTATAATTTCATTTGTGTGCAAATTCTGCTAATTTACTAATCTATTCATTTGACTTTAAACAAAACAAGCTGCGTTATTTCAATTTTGATTAAAATGCTACATTTACAAACAGAGAAAATAAGCAGGCTACAGTTAATGCTAGTGTTTATCATTTGCTCTAATGGCTTTTAATAGTGTTTCAGTAAATGCACACCCCATAGTCAGTGGACTTGTGATTTTATCTCACTGCAATAATTGAATGACTGCCAAGCTGAAATAATCCCCACCTTTCTGCTGTCTCTCCCATGGGCTTCGCATTGGCTTCGGGTGTTTTTTATGTATATCCACGTATTTAACGTGGGTGTGGCAGTGGCCTCACACCATGGCTGCCTCCGTTGTGCCTGTGCAGTTTGCGTATTCTACCCATGTCCACGGACATCCGATCCGGCTCAATGGCCTCTTTAAATCGTGTGATAAACGTGTCCTCCGGAGTGCGCTTTGATGGACTGACATCATGTTGTGGGTGGCCCCTAACCAGGAACAGGAGGGGTTGAGCAGCTTTTACAGGATTTAAACATTTTCAATTAGTTATGCTTTAACTTGAACAGAATCGTGTTACCACAAAGAGGGAGCTCTTTCTTTTTGCATTTCCCAGACTATCGGGTATAAACTGTAAGTGCGGGATTTCCAGGACCAAGTTGAATGGCTCTGAATTTATTTGGGTGCGGAGGCGACTAATTTAGCCATGCATCAGGCTAATAAGGCTGCAAGCCGTGAGTGTGAGTGTGAGCACGCCGTGAGTGAGTGTGAGTGTGAGCACGCCGTGAGTGAGTGTGAGTGTGCGCACGCCGTGAGTGTGATCAGCCCTCTCCGGCGTACAGATGAGAGAGGTCTGTTTCAGCTGCCTCCCTGCTGATGGCCGGCATAAACCACGGTGTCCTCGGCGGCAAAGGGAGTGGCAAATTACGTGAGCGTGGATGACCGTTACCCGGGTGCATTCTAACCGGCTAATTATCTGAGCAGCATATGAGAAACCCCCGTAATACCATTGTTTGTATTCTGCTGGATTGTATATAATATAATTCAGCTACACACACATGTGTGCGTACACACACACACACACAGACGCAAGAGACTGGGCGATTATCATGTGCTGATGCGTGTTCCGGTGTATGAGGTCTGCCATGAGTAATTGATTTTGAAATAGTTTGATGAATGTACGACAAAAACAGGACGTTTGTGCATTGAGCCGGAATGAGAGCTCACTTAAGGATGTGTGCAGTTGCAGGTCCTGTAGCTCAGTGCAGTCGTTTGACAGTAGCCCATGCCCCCGAGCCTCAGTGACTGGAGCACACTCATTGCATAATAAGTCCTTTAATTAATATTCCTTTCAAGGTTTTTTGTTTTCTCTTATGTTTGGCTCTTCATCAAAATGCCAGCGATTCATCCATATTCCAGCTGTGGAGATGAGGAATGCCCCTTTCAGAAGGACATGCTCATGGCCGTGCGCTACCTTTAGTTTGAAAACCGAGATACTTATAATGTCTCCCACTGAATGTGGGCGGAGTCTCCTCTCTGGCCGCCGAGGCCCCTCCTCCTGAAACGTGTTAATACGCAGCCCTCTCCCCTGCCTAGCTGAATGTGGGCGGAGTCTCCTCTCTGGCCGCCCAGGCCCCCTCCTCCTGAAACGTGTTAATAGGCAGCCCTCTCCCCTGCCTAGCTGAATGTGGGCGGAGTCGCCTTTCTGGCCACCGAGGAGCCTTCCTCCTGAAACGTGTTAATACGCAGCCCTCTCCCCTGCCTAGCTGAATGCGGCGCCTCCTCCATCGGCCCCGAGGGGATCCTCCTGTCTCCAAACTACCCAGGGAACTACGACAACAACCACGAGTGCATCTACCGCATCGAGACGGCGAGGGGCCAGGGCATCCGAGTGCGTGCCTCTGCCTTCCAGTTGCAGGAGGGCGACTACCTCAAGGTGCGTCCCCCCCACCCCACTCTAGGCTCTGCCATGCAGGTGGGACCAAGTGCATCAATCCGTTGTTAATGAATGATCCAGCTGTCCGTCAGTGCTATAGTGCTATAGACATGGCAGCACCGTTGCCTGTGCACCCTCCTGGGTAGGTTGTGCCGGTTGGTCGTCCGCAACGTTGCCTGTGCACCCTCCTGGGTAGGTCGTGCCGGTTGGTCGTCAGCACCGTTGCCTGTGCACCCTCCTGGGTAGGTCGTGCCGGTTGGTCTTCAGCACCGTTGCCTGTGCACCTTCCTGGGTAGGTTGTGCCGGTTGGTCGTCAGCACCGTTGCCTGTGCACCCTCCTGGGTAGGTTGTGCCGGTTGGTCGTCCGCAACGTTGCCTGTGCACCTTCCTGGGTAGGTTGTGCCGGTTGGTCGTCAGCACCGTTGCCTGTGCACCCTCCTGGGTAGGTCGTGCCAGTTGGTCATCCGGCCAGGATGAATTCAGGGACATTGTGCTGCATTTATACAGTGAAATACTGACAGAAACAGCTCAGAAATGAAGCGTGTTCCTCGGATGTGCCGTTAGCGCTGTGCCAGCTCTGTCTGCCATCGCGCTAGTGAGAAGTCGAGCCGGAAAGGCCGGCAACATTCCGCACAGACCAATACAGCGATTCAGCAAAACCAGACACACAGTAGCAAGCTCAGGTGCTGTTCCACAAATGCATGTAACCTGGAATTTTCCAGCATTATACAGGCATGACCAACTTATAAATGCTGACATTTCTCTTTTTAATTATATTTCTTGGCAGCTCTTGGTCATCAAGTTGTCTGGATTTGCCCTTTTGTAAGGCTCCTCCTTATCTGCCATGTGGATTTTTAGGAGTTCTGTAAATAAGCGTCGGTTAAACTGGTGCATTTTCGGGGTAGTCCTAATGGGGTTCTGCTTGTCAGTCAAGTCGATTACCTCCTTAGTAATTATTCCCGCCCTGCTCTAATTATGGCCTTTTCTCCCACTAGTCAGGTGTAGGATTACCTGCACAGCCACCAGCCCGGGAAAAGCTTGGAACATTCCGCACAGACAGCACCTTTAAAGGGTGTCTGGGGAACAGGCCTCATTCCTGAGAAATGCCAGCCTAATATGTATCAACATCCTTAAACCACTTTTCTTTCATGACAAATGACAGTTTTCATGAATATGCTTGAAGATGAATGCTTCCTAATGGTGCCACAGTGTAGCTCTGTAAAATCTATAAAAGGAGAACAAAGTTAAATTATACGATTTATTGGCAATCCTCAAGAGACCAGCTACGCAGCACATATGGAGAAAATAAATGGAGAATTAAAAAACTCTGACCTTTGATAATGAACTTGAAAGTGGCCAAATCTGGGAAAAAGCTGTTGTAGCTGTTGCATTATCTTCAGTGGAAAAAACTTCTGACTGGCATCCCGTGCACTAGCAGCTGGTCACGTGGTTCCTATGGGCGAGGGACACAGGAAACCACTGAAGCACTCGTGTTAGGAAACTGATCGAAAGGTGGGATTAATCAATTAAATGTGAATAAAATACAAACACTTGGCAATAATTGAATAAATCTGACATTGAGATGAGCAGAATGCTCAGTCGGGGGAATGATATCCTTATAGCATGGCAAAGAAGATAACGTCCAAAGGATGTCAAATGCCACACGCTGCAAGTTCGGGAAAATTGCTACTTCCGGAAAGATCTAATGTCACTCCCTCTCGTCTGACTCTCTCCCAGGGCAGGGGATCAAGGCTGAAACAACGGTCTCTGTGAAGGGAAAGTGGGAAAGGCAGAGGGTTGTGGGGGGCCATGATGTATGATCTGTAATATCATCCATTCTGGGGCCGCTCTCAGCCTTCATATGTATGTAATCCAAAAAGCAATTATGGAATGCCGTGCTGAGCCTAAAGCGAGGCCTGCCTCCAAAGACAGCTCTCTGCTTTCTGTTTCATAACAGAGACCATCTCATCTTCACTTATTCCTCAGCTAAGCACAGTTGTTATATATATATAGATCAGCACCAAGACCTGTGTCAGAGGCTAACACTAAAGCAAAACTCAGTTCAGATCCTTAAATATCTCATAGTGCTTGTTTTTTTTTCTAACAGGTGTATGATGGGAAGGATGTTTCATCCCGGCTTCTTGGGAATTTTACTAAGACTGACATGCACAACGTCGTCCTTAACAGTACCTCCAACCATCTGATGATTGAGTTCAACAGTAATGGCACAGGAACCAGCAAAGGATTCAGACTGTCTTATACCAGTGAGTATCTGTCAGTGGTTCAGACCGTCCTACACCACTGAGTATCTGTTAGGGTTTCAGACCATCCTACACCAGTGAGTATTTGTTAGGGGTTCAGACCATCCTACACAACTGAGTATCTGTTAAGGGTTCAGACCGTCATGCACCAATGAGTATCTGTCAGGGGTTCAGACTGTCCTACACCAGTGGATATTTGTTTGGGGTTCAGACCATCATACACCAGTGAATATCTGTCAGGGTCCAGATTGAGAATTTGTGTTAAATATTCATTCTTACCACAATGATAAATGGTTTACTTTTACCTGTAATGCCCCTCAAAGCGCAGTTTCTGACAATGCTCCTGCAATACTAAACACAATTTCACGATTCGTTTGGGCTGTGACATTTTCTGCTGAATGATCACAATGCATTTTCATCAGCCAGCTCAGCCCGTGCTGTTCATAAAAGCTAGCAGATACGTTGAGATGCAGACTGTCCGCATATCCATCATTCCTGTGCCATTCGCGGTTTGCACTGCACTGTTCTGTATGCCCTATCCACTTAGTTTAAATGTATATGAATTTGTTAATAAGATCCTGCACTGGGACAAGCTAATGAGTCAGGGGCCTGAAGCTAGAGAAATTATAAAATGCCACAAAGTGCCGGGTCTTCTCGGTCTCGTTTATAATTTCGCCCGGAGTCGCTATCATCTGCATGTTTCGAAGGGTGTTTTTGCCGTCTGCCTTTGAAGGAGGCGGTTAAGCGGCATCCTTTGAGATGGCTCGGGTGCGGAAACGCATATGCAAATTCCTCATTTCCCTTTGTTTCCACCACCTAACGGCATCTGGGGAATTTGGCTTGTATAAAAATGTTTGACTCTCAGACTTAAAACAAGTATCGCTCGTTTGAAAAAATAAAGACCCAATAAAAATGGTGATATTTTTTCTAAACTGCTTTATGAAATAGAAAACACTTCTGGATGGGTTTTTAAAAATGATTGAAAAACTATTATTAAGACATAATTTGTTTGCCATCTCTGTATTGAAAAGCGTACCTTCTGGCACTGTCTCCAGCCTTGTGGAGTCCAGGTTTAACCTGTTCCACATCAGCACAGGTAACAGCAGTAAATGGGGCTTTGTGCTGCTTATGCTGCTTGGAGATTCCCCGCTGAGGCAATCATTTTTGTGGCCGCGAAACTTATAAGTGTCATACTAGAGGGACTTTTGAAGAGGTCACACGGGCAAGAGCGACCCAGTAGAACTTCCTGGGCCCTTGGTCAATAAGCTTGGAGCTCAGAAAATCATATTCCTCAGTCATGTAAGAGGTTACTGCATGAACATTCAGTGCGATGCACAGCGTGGGAGCGCCTGGCTCTACAGTCCATTAAACTGTATTTTAATGATTTTTTTCCCTTGTGTAAACAGTATCGAAATGTTCAAGGCCACAGGCGTTAAATGTCGGTGAGCGGGGGTTGGGGGGGCGGGGTGGGCTGGCTGATGAACCCATATCCTGGCAGAATTCCTCAGGGGTTCCAGGTATGTCAGAAGTGTGCCTCAAACTCTGCTTTGGTAATACGGGTGGCTGCAAAATGGCTCTGATGCTTGTGTCTCAAAAGCATGAGGCCATAAGGAAGATGCTACAATCTCTGACTTTCGTCTTTGGTATAGAAGCAAGACAGAAACCTAGAGAGGGATGGGTCCAGTGGGGTAGGAACACAGAAGGGAGATGACATGCCGTGTCTCATGGACAAACCGGCCTCCATGTATTTAATAGTTCAAAGGCAGAAATTTGATGCTGTTAGTCCATCCATCCACATTCTGACAGAT
Source organism: Petrocephalus sullivani (assembly GCA_026780845.1). Classification (NCBI taxonomy): domain Eukaryota; kingdom Metazoa; phylum Chordata; class Actinopteri; order Osteoglossiformes; family Mormyridae; genus Petrocephalus; species Petrocephalus sullivani. The sequence goes on along the minus strand of JAODKM010000058.1, from coordinate 391,644 downwards.
TGTCCTAGTTAGGTTTTAGCCGGTTGCTGGTGCTTATCCCAGGCATCCTGGGGTGCAAGGTAGGGGACGCCCTAGACAGGATGCCAGTCCATCACAGGGCTGGGGGACCCCCTAGATAGAATGCCAGTCCCGCACAATGCATAAAGCAGGGGACACCCTGGACAGAATGCCTTTCCATCACAGGGCACAGTCCATCACAGAGGGGTACACATTGGACATGATGCTAGTCCATCACAGGGCACAAGGTGGCGGACACTACATGTTTTTGTGGACTTGTGCACTTGACATGGGGAGTACATGCAAACGGCACACACACAGTGCAGAGGTGGGATTCAAATCCCCAACCCTAGAGTTCTGAGGGGATGGTTCTGCTCTGTTCTGTGTTGGGTCATGATAAGTGAACTTTGCTGACCATCCACTTGCAGGTTTCGACCTTGTGAAGTGTGAGGAGCCGGGCACCCCCAACTATGGGTACAAGGTTCAAGACGACGGGCACTTCACTGACACAGCAGTGGTGTACAGCTGCAACCCCGGGTACACATTACACGGAAGCAACACGTCCACTTGCCTGGGCGGGGACCGTCGTGTGTGGGACAAGCCCCTACCATCATGTGTCTGTAAGTGCAGAAACCCACCCGGTGTTGATCAAATCTGGCAAAAAATGTGGCGGGCTTTAACAACTGTACAAACACACAGACTGTTAGGCTAGTTTAAGGCTTAGATTCAGGACTGGACTTCAGTTATTTGGATAACAGCAGTGTAATCTTTCATTGTAGTCCTGTGAGACTGGGTAGGCATTGTATGATCATCTTAGGCGTTTGATTTTTCCACAGTCTGGCTCTACATTGCACTGTGTGACACAGACTATGGATTTCATGTGGTTGCAGGTTCAAATTCTCTGTACCATGAAAGCGAAAGATCCCCTACTAACAGGACATGGTACTTGGTGCCGTTTCTGAGGACAGATACCTGTCTGTTTTAGCACCTCAGTCCCACGTGCTCACTGGTTACTCGCTGCGCCGTTGGCCGACACGGTCTGCGCCTCACACCGATTTCTCTCGTCAGCCTGATTACTTAATTAGTGTTAGACTTGATGGCAGATAATTTCCTGGTATTACGGCATAACGGAGGATTGATGACTGTGCCTACATCACCTCTCTTGTCTCTGAGCCCTGATACAATCCCTGATCTGCACGTCGTCACCACCATCATCTCCACATGACCACCAGTGCCCTCCGAGGGTTCAGATTCCGTGTTGGTGTTCGGAAGATCGCTGGTTCAGATCCCATGGCTGGCAGAGTGATCATGTATTGAGGAAAACCATCCACCCCAAAAAGTGCCCCGCAGTGCCGGAAAGAGAGCCTGTGCTCTGCCACAAGCTTCAGACCAGCCTGTGCATCTCCCGGCAGGGCTTGGGAGAGACTGTGCTGGGGTTCCATACTGCCCATCCATATCCCATTACCGCTTGTGTAAAATTGCCTCAGAGCTGCTAGGGACCGTTGTAAGGGAGCCCAGTGTTGACTGTATACATGGGTATACACGGTGCGCAGATCCATCATCAATTTCTGTTTGTAATACAGCTTCTGTTTGAGGTCAGGAGATTCAGAGAATGCGCTTTTCTGCCTGTGTTTTAGCTGAGTGTGGAGGGCACATCACCGCGGCAACATCAGGGCGGATTCTGTCACCGGGATACCCAGCCCCCTACGACAATAACCTCCACTGCACCTGGTCCATCGAAGCTGACACTGGCAAAACCATCAGGTGAGTCCTGTCTCCTGTTACCAATGGCACGGCTCACAGGGAGGGACAGTGTCACATGGGCCAAAAATGGACCCACGTGGATCTGATTAGTGTCGAGGCCGATAGGTCCATTATGGCGGGTTCATATATAACGAGAGGCAGGCAGATGCGGTGATATGCTCACCACAGCCCATGTAAGAGCAAGGCAATGCTGATTAAACGTGCCGCTGTCCCTAGGGAGGCTGTGCGGGACGCATTGCTTAAAGCTGAAATGGGCATATTATTAATTCTGTTTAAAGGTCATTACAGTGTCATATTTATATTCTTTTGAATATCTCAAATTTATTAATGTGGGCTGTGTCCGTAAAACGGCAATTATGAAGCGACTGAAACACGCGAAAAAATTCTATTAAATATCCCTGCCCGTGAGTCTGAAGAGCAGGTGTGGGAGAGTGGCATGACCTTGACGCGTCTGTGACCTAACCATGCGCCGCACAGCCTCCACTTTATCGTGTTCGACACGGAGGTGGCCCACGACATCCTGAAGGTGTGGGACGGCCCCGTGGAAGGTGGTATCCTTCTGCGCGAGTGGAGCGGCTCCTCCCTCCCCGACGACGCCCACAGCACCTTCAACATCCTCACGCTGCAGTTCGACAGCGACTACTTCATCAGCAAGTCCGGCTTCTCCATCCAGTACTCCAGTAGGTCCCCTTCCCAAGGTCTGGCTCTGGCTCCTTCTGCAGCAGTCTGCCTCTGACAGTCTTTTGCCTGCCTTTAAGGCCTGTGAGGTGGAACAGAGGCCTGTTATAAGCCCCACATAACCCTCATATGAAAGAAAGGAGGTATTTATTCAGGTTCAAAACCCATAACGAGCCTCATTTACGTTTGCGACGATTTAGCACATCATTCCTGTTGTGCCACAAGTGACCAGCCGCTGGCTTCTCCTGAGAGTAACACCACTCTACCCCTATGTACCAAGAGTGTTTCCTTTCCACCCCCAGCCATGACGGCCACAACCTGCAATGACCCTGGGACACCGCAGAATGGCACACGCTACGGGGATAGCCGTCACCCCGGCGACACCATCACCTTCCAGTGTGACCCCGGGTACCAGCTGCAGGGTGTGGCCAGGATCACCTGCGTGCAGCTCAACAACCGCTTCTTCTGGCAGCCAGACCCCCCCCTGTGTGTTGGTACGTTCCAGCAGAGACTGCGGCATCCGACCATTTCGGCCTCTTGTTATTATTCGTATGTGACCCTGTAGCTGTTGGGCGCATGCCGTGGGGGGTGCGGCCTATGCCTTAAAGCCCAACTCCCTTGTCAGTTTCACTTAACCAAACAATGGCATATGGGCTGGGAACTAGAGTCCCAAATCATGTTTTTAAGTCTGGTATCATCTGTGTGTTGCTGGTGAGTTGCCAAGTACGAAATGTATAATGAAAGAATCACGGGTGAAGCAACACCTGAAAGGCCTTCAGTCATAAGTCCTGTTGTAAAGAGCCACATTTACCTGAAGTTTATGGAGATTAACAAGGCAAGTGCTTATTAATTGGCAATGAGCACTAATTAGCCGGCAGGTCCAAGCTGGAGGAACCGGGCCCCTCCCCGGTGATAAACAGCACAGTATCCATGGCAGGATTTCCATGCTGCCCCCTCCCTGCCCTCATGCCCCAATTTGTAATCACATTCCTCTCCCCTTATGTGACAGCCACCTGTGGGGGTAATGTGACAGGCCCCTCTGGGGTAATACTGTCACCCAACTATCCCCAGCCGTACCCCCCGGGGAAGGAGTGCGACTGGAGGATCAGAGTGAACCCCGACTTTGTGATTGCACTCATTTTCAAAAGGTACGTGTCCACCCCGGGGAACGTCAGCGTGGGATGGGAGGGGGCGGCCGGTTGCCGTGAGTGAGGGACAGAGCTACAATGAAGAGCAAGTGGACGATGGTGAAGCAGCGCCAAAGTCTGAGGGTCATTCTTTATAAGTAAACTTTGGCAGCCAAGAGTGAAAAGCAGAGCTTTAGCCACGCGCTAGCGGTGCTCAGGGTTAGCGCGGCGCTCTCGGTTAGCGCGGCGCTCTCGGTTAGCGCGGCGCTCTCGGTTAGCGCGGCGCTCAGGGTTAGCGCGGCGCTCAGCTAAGAGCAGCTTCAATGCAAGGTGCCCCAAAGCGGCCGGCCCGTGTCACCGTCTGCCCCTCTCAATGCCCTAACTCGGCTTCCAGCTTCAACATGGAGCCCAGCTACGACTTTCTGCACGTGTACGAGGGAGAGGACTCCAACGGGCCGCTCATCAGCAGTCTCCAAGGGAACCAGGCTCCGGAGCGCATCGAGAGCAGTGGGAACAGCCTGTTCCTGGCGTTCCGCAGCGACGCCTCCCTCGGAATGTCGGGATTCGCCATTGAGTACAAAGGTAGGGGCTGTGGGCCAGGACCCGGGGGGGGGGAAGGTGGCCTAGAGGGACGTGCTGTGAAAGGCCGGCAGACATTTATCTAAAGCTTTGGTTTGTCCGTTTCTCTCTGGTGCTATATCTCAAGATCAAGATCCCAAAACGGAGAATTAATTCCTGAGAAACACACCATTGGAGCTGATGGTTTTGACCTGGGCCTCTCTGAACAGCTGGAGATATTTCCCGAAGCTCGCCGGGTTCAGTACCCTGCCCAGGGGTGTACCAGGGCAGATTCTCCTGGGACAGGGTCTGTCTCCTTATTTAGCAGGCTGAGCATGCTCCTCTGTTTCTGGAAACTTCCATGAAAAAGCAATTTCCATTTATTCTCATATTAATTTGTGATTCAGCTTTAGATACCTGTGGCTTATGTGTGAATATCTCATATATTTCTACTTTGTATACAAAAATCCTCTCCCTTTGGGGATATTCTCACTTTTTCAGATCGCATTTTTTGCTTCAGAGATACACACCAGTTTCTACTGTATATTTTTATATCCATTTTCAGCTTTGCAACCCACAAACAAGGATAAGTATTGATTAAATTTAAGCACACGTTTTTAGATTAGCTGGTATGGATTCGTGTCAAAATTGAAAACCTCAATGAGACCAGGAAGTATAGTGTCTCTGTTTTTCATTGAACCTATTGTCTGGATTTGACAGCTGAATCCCACTGGAAAAAAATGCAAGCTGGTCATGATCAAATAATTTCGGCATGTCCCAGCACCTGCTTAATGCCAGGGCCAGACGAAAATGAAGATTATCATTAACAGTATCATAGTACCAGTGTGTTCCAACTGCCAGCCTTTTGAAAATGGAATTAAAGCCATTAAGTCCTGCTATTTCCTGCGGAATGCTAAAATCTATATTCCAATTTTCCCGAGAGTCTGTTCCGTGGGTAACTTTTGGGAGGCTGGTTTTCCCATGTTGAGTTTAGTCCCCTTGCCTATGTCGAAAGTGCATTTCACTATTGATCAGCGATGCTAATTGCTTTTTTGCCGTGATGCACTTCACTGACATGCTCGCTCGTGGAGCTTGGGTCTCCACAGCCTCGGAGGTCTCAGGACGTGCTAGTCACGTTCATGTTCACGCATAATTACAGGTGTTAGCTTTCTACTATCTTAGCTTTGGGCTGTTCATAGGTGTTAGCTTCCTGATATTTGGATCTGTCCTGACTGACCTGTAAGCAGACATCCCACTTCTTCCAGCAGTTCTGGGAGTCAAATTGACAGCAACTCCCTGACACCTGCAAACGATGCGCAGTTTCCCAAAAATTTGTCTATTTGAATCTACTATTCAGCGGTGGCAGAATTAGCCGACAAGAAGTTTGACTGTTGCAACCTCACTGAAAATTTCACCACCACTCTCTAGCCCCAGTCAGCAAAGTTTGTCCAGCTACCAGGCCCCAGCCCAGTCAGCATTAAATATACAGTATCACCGCAATTCCAGCAAAGCCCTGTCCAGCACCCTCGCCCTCCCCAATGCCCCTGATCTGCCTCCCTGAAATACATACTCCTAAGGTGGCATGTCTGTGTAAGGCTTTACACTTCTTACGCCCTCCCCAATGCCCCTGATCTGCCTCCCTGGAGTACATACTCCTAAGGTGGCATGTCTGTGTAAGGCTTCACACTTCTTACACCCTCCCCAATGCCCCTAATCTGCCTCCCTGGAGTACATACTCCTAAGGTGGCATGTCTGTGTAAGGCTTCACACTTCTTACGCCCTCCCCAATGCCCCTAATCTGCCTCCCTGGAGTACATACTCCTAAGGTGGCATGTCTGTGTAAGGCTTTACACTTCTTACGCCCTCCCCAATGCCCCTAATCTGCCTCCCTGGAGTACATACTCCTAAGGTGGCATGTCTGTGTAAGGCTT
>JAODKM010000058.1:342689-361786 GCA_026780845.1 Petrocephalus sullivani | reverse complement strand
GAAGGGGGGGGGGGAGGGGGTGTGGGGCAGGGGAGCACGGGGAGGGGGGGGGGGGGGGGCGGGGGGGGGGGTGCGGCGCCGGGGGGGGCCGGGGGCGGGGGGCGGGGAAGTTTCGTGACTGACTGAGCAGCTGGATGTCCCCTCCCCGCAGGGCCACTCCCACATCTCCTGCATGCCCGGCACGGTGCGGCGCTGGACCTACCCCTCCCCCCTCTGCATCGGTAACACCGCCCACCCCCCCACCCCCCCCCCGCCCCGTAGGGTGTCCCTGTACCACATTCCAATGCCCTCCCCTCTCCGTTCCAGCCCAGTGTGGGGGAACCTTGCGCGACCTCAGCGGCGTCATCCTGAGCCCCGGCTTCCCCGGCAACTACCCCGGAAACCTGGATTGCACCTGGAGGGTCCTGCTTCCGGTTGGATACGGTGAGGGACAGGCAGACCCCTCATCCCCACAACGTCGTCCCTTAGCCATTAGCCTCTCCAGCTCACTGGGCTGCCATCTGCCTCCTGGTCATACCATTTACCCCCAAGCTCACCGGGGCATGCTAGCCAAGCATCCCCATCTGCCCCCGTCTTGTTGCCCTTCCTCAGAGGTGGATAGTTCAGGTCCAGAGAGCAAATGTCTAGTCCAGGATTTAATTTCAACCAATCACTTGAGTCCTCTGTGCTTGACCCATTATACTCAACTGGTTGGTTGAAATAAAATCCAGGTCTGGAATTACACTCTCCGTATCTGAACTGCCCACCTCTGCCTTTCCTGTGTGGCTTGTTTTACTCTAGTGTGAGATATTTGAGTGGATTAGCTAGCGGATGAGGGAGGAAAACCGGAAAACTGAAGGATCCAGGGGTGACTGGGGGGCGTTCTGCTGCACTGATTGTGCTGCCTGCACTGTGGCAGGCCTTCATATTCCCCCCAGGAGAGAAAAAGACGTCCAGGGAATACTCGGGATAAACACGTCAGATTATAGCATCGTCTGCATGTGCCATAGCCTATAAATCACCCCCTATTCATTAGACGAGCCTTTCAGACAGCCAGTCGATAAAGACATCCACGCTGCTATAGTCAGAAGTGTTCATTTTAAGCTGAATCACTTATAAAGGGCTCCCAGACAATTAAAGGCCATGAATTACGTCGGAAAAGATCTTTGCACATCCTACTTTTCCATACACTCTGTGGCTCAAATGAGTCCAGAGAAAGGAACCCATCACTTAAGTTAACAAGATAATTGCATACGATTAAAAAGCCCGTCAACACCCTTTCCAAAAAGCAGAGAGGATTTTTTTTGCTGACCCTTTTCCTAAAAAGTAAATTAAAAGCGATTTCTGTCCAAGGAACAATAAGGAAGATCTTGTTTGTTCTGCGGATAAAAAAAAATGCATTAGCTATGGGCAGCATTATTTAAGGCGAGGCCGGTGTGCATGAAAGCGCTGATCTCAGCTTTGGGGGTGACTGGGGGGGGGCGCCGAGCGGGGGCAGCAGGATAGGTTCTTAAAAAGGCTTTGTCCTGAACATCAGTAAGAAACCCTGGGCTGGACTGATCACAAGGTGTCACACTCCACTCGGACTGGGGGGGCAGGTTAACGCTTCAGTGGGGGTGTCTGCATTCTCTGCATGCTGCTACAGGCAGATGATTCCTCCGCCCTACACTGCTGGGTACTGCCTATAGCTAGTACTTTCTTTGCTGTAACCAGGTGAGGTGTAGCAGAGACCTCCGGCAGTTCTCTTTGCCTCCACTCAGACCTCCCAGCTGTTTGGGGCCCCCTGTTGGAGATGCTGAAGCATGTCCTGCTTACCAGCTAGCTATGACCCTCTGATCCTCAGGCTGGGGTGTAGCCGTGGGTGGAGGCACGAGGTGTGTGTGAGGCGGACATGGCCGTGATGGGCTGACGAGAGGCACGCGCTCTCTCGGGGGTCGTCGGGGGATGGGACGAGCCCCCATAACTTGGCCCCCCCTCCCCCCAGCACCCCAGCTCCACTCAGGAAGCCATGCTCGCCGCCTGTTTTCTCATCTGCAGAGCATCCTGCTCTCCTCATGCAGACTTTGCCGCATGGTCACCGAGCATGAAGATGGACATGGGTTCGGTCCCCACATGCCTCTTCTGCTGTGACACCCCTGTGTTCCTTTGCCCTCAGGTGCTCACATCCAGTTCCTGAACTTCTCCTCTGAGGACAACCATGACTTCCTGGAGGTGCGCAATGGGCCACAGCACACAAGCTCTCTGATTGGCCAGTTCAGTGGCAGCCAGCTCCCACCCCAGCTGCTGAGCACCACCCATGAGACCGTGATCCACTTCTACACGGACCACTCGGAGAACCGGCCGGGCTTCAAGCTCCTCTATCAAGGTGAAAATGAGCTCAGCCACTGCCTGCTGAACATCTCGGCTCTTCTGACTTACGCCCATGTTGGCTGTCTGGCAGCTAACAAGCAGCAACCGTCCTGCCGGTTTAGCATGGACATGTTCTGCTAGGGACGGGCTCCGTTTCTGTATTTAATGAAGACCTCCTTCTGAAGGGCTCTCACAAAAGGACTCCTAAAATCATTGACAGAAGAAACCCAGACACAGTGCTGGGTGCCCTGACTGAAAATGGGCTAAAATTTGCAACTATTCTATTAAGTCAAAATAATTAACGGCAACACTATAGTCAATAGTTAATTAATCCATTTTAAATGAATATTAGGGGAATTAAGTGTCACGGCAGATCTGCGTGGTCCCCACGTGTCGTGCAGCGGCAATGAGGAAAGGTCCTGTCTCTTTGAAACCAAACATCAATGTCCTTCCCCCCAGCATACGAGCTGCAGAACTGCCAGGACCCCGGTCCCTTCCCCAACGGTCACATTGTCGGCGAGGCCTACAGTGCTGGCCAGTCCATCACCTTCGAATGCCTCCCCGGATACGTCCTGCTCGGCCACTCGGTGCTCACCTGCCAGCACGGCATCAACAGGAAGTGGAACCACCCTTTCCCCCGCTGTGTAGGTGAGAGAGCGGGTGGGTCTGGGGGCTTGGGGGATGGGGTGGTGTGGGGCAGGTTCTTCCCCTGCTGGTGTCTCTGACTGATTTCATGTGGTAAAGGGATGGAAAATAGCATCACAACATGGATCCATAAGAGAAGAGGGGGGTTTTATTTGGGCTCTGGGGCTTGATAAGCCAGGGGAGAGGAATACAGAGTTTGGAGGCTAGTGAGCAGGTCTCCGGTGTGCTGGGACGTCCATGGGTCTCTCTCTGTCTGGCCTGGCCGGGCCGGGGGGGGGGGGGGAGGGAGTACATGGAACAATTTCCTATACAAAGGTATCTGAAACCCGCTCAGGGTCAGGGATGCCCTGTTGATAACCGTGCTTTTCGGAAATGTGAGGTAGGCTGTCACTGGTCTGTCACTTGTGTCATTCTGGGGCTGTCCCAGAATAGTAACGATGCCGATATCACCAGCCACCATAGTCCAATAATGGAGCAACAAGCGCTGCAGACTACTGTACCCATGAAAAGCCATCTGTCTGAGCGTGCCAAGGTGATTAATTTGCACGGAATAAGGCACTGGGGACGTGTCTTCATGGCAGTAAAGACCCCGGCACAGTGCGCTCACTTTAGCTGCATAGCCCTTTGACTTGTGGCCGGGGCGACATTCGCGGACGGCTTTAGTAACTCAGCAAACACCACTTTTATTAAATTTAAGCAAAATCTGTTAATCAACACTTCCCTATTTATTCTTGGTTGGGCAGCGACCAGCGTGTTATGAGATATAATCAGCATATTCAATATGAGCTGCCAGGGAGACCCCTTACAGGGAATGCTTGACAGTTCATAATGTTATCAGATTTGCGGAGAATTAATGAATGATCAGCTGGCCAGCCCAAGTTTGGCAGTGGGGGAATGTCACCCGGGCAGCAGGAATGGCCAGGGCAGAGGCAGGCTGTCCTTCCAGGTCCTTTCTGGTCTCCTGGGTGAAACATGCATGGGCTGCTGCTGGTTTCTGTCTGATATGCCGGTTGCCTCTTTCCTGTGTGCATGTGAGCAGGCTGTTCTCATAGGTGCTCAGCGCTCATCTTATCTGCAGGCCAGAGAAAAGCACCTCTTCACAAACTCACCGTGTTTCTTCCTTCCTGTTTTGTTACCCTTCCAGCCCCTTGTGGCTACAACGTCACGGCACAGAATGGTACGATATATTCGCCGGAGTACCCCAATGAGTACCCCAACTCGCAGGACTGCACGTGGATCGTCACTGTGCCACATGGACATGGCATCTACATCAACTTCACACTCCTCCAGACAGAACCCGTCACTGACTACATCGCCGTGTGGTAAGCACTGCCCCACCTCCACAGCCCCTAGACAAGGAGATGTTGAAGTTAGAATGAAGTAAAGAAGGTAGGGGGAGGTATAGAAGGCGGGGGAGGTCTAGAAGACAGGCACTTGTAGAAGGTAGGGGAGGTGTAGATGATGAGGAGGTGTAGGGGGCAGGGAAGCTGTAGATGATGGGGAGGTATGTCTAGAAGACAGAGAGGTGTAGAAGGCAGGGGGAGGTGTAGATGATGGGGAGGTGTAGGGGGCAGGGAATGTGTAGATGATGGGGAGGTGTGTCTAGAAGACAGAGGGAGGTGTAGAAGGCAGGGGTAGGTGTAGAAGACAGGGAGAGGTGTAGATGATGGGGAGGTGTGTCTAGAAGACAGAGGGAGGTGTACAAGATAGGGGGAGGTGTAGAAGGCAGGAGGAGCTGTAGAAATGCATGTGAAGCTCCCAGTATCTGAGGATGAGACCCCAATGTAGGCAGTAATCACATCATCATGGGCTGTCTGTCTGTAAAGTGCCAATTTTCACTTGCAGAATATTAATTAATGCTCACATTTGAAAGTCCATTTCACACTCCCGATCCCGGTGTGTGATACAGTGGCGTGTGATACAGTGGTGTGTATACACTGCACGTGACACCCCCTGTGTGCATACACTGCGCATGACCCCATCCCCCCCCGCCCCGATGTCTGTCTGTCACTTAGGGATGGGCCGGAGCAGCACTACCCCCAGCTCGGCGTCTTCAGCGGCAACACCGCCCTGGAGTCGGCTTACAGCTCCTACAACCAGGTGCTCATCAAGTTCCACAGCGACTTCTCCACCAGCGGCTTCTTCATCCTCAATTTCCACGGTCAGTCTGCTCCCCATTCCCCCAACCTCGGCTTATCATGTTATGGGCCCCGATGGCTAATCTCGGCGCATTAAAGAGGAAAGGGGGCGCCAGTGAGCTTTCCTTGAAGCCATGGCTTGATAAATGAGTGCGGGTGTGGATCTCTTTAAACGGCCGTTTGCTTTCAAAGGCAGAAACAAACAGTCCCGTGGATTTATCCCTGAGGGGCTCGAGAGTTCAGAAGATGCTTAGTCGCGGCCTGTCATTAAGCTCTTGGTGCATTTTAAGCCTGGGATAAATGCGTGATGCATTGTTAGATTACCTGAAAATGTCTTGGCTGCATCGCTTCTTCTGCATGCGATCCAGTTCTCCCGCAGTAATCTGGATGCAATTGCAGCTATCGTCGCTGTCCCAAGTCCGCATCTCTGCATCCATCTCCCTACCTGCCCGTTAGGAATTTCCTGGCGAGGGAATTGGTTTCGGGGTTGGGTTTGCAGTACCTGGTAGCCGTCAGCTAACTGCTGGAGCACTGTGTAGCTTGTCGCCTGATTCGTTTAACTCACGGAGGACACGTCTTCCCCATTGCCCAGCAGAAAGTAATCACCAATGTCCCACGTCGACAGGCAGGGGGCAGCGGTGTGCCGTCACGCAAGCCAGAACGCACTGTCATTATTGCTATAAGTATGGTCATCTCTGTGCCTGGTTTATGATCATAATCATCATCACAGTAATTTTAACCAAAACCACGCTGCTGAGTGAATATGGTTACTGGTGATGATTTAGTTTGTATTCTTATAAACAGTAAAGATTAGCTCTAGAACATACAATTCATCAGGAAGTCTGGCAGTTTTAAATGGTCAGATCTGGATTCATTTTCAAATTTTGTTAGGAATCCAGCCTTTTCTTGTGGGACTTTTAAAAGATGTTTTATTCTCTCTACCCCCCCACCCCCCCATCAGCCTACTCTCTTAAAAAATGCCCGCTGCCTCCTGTGGTCGAAGACGCAGAGTTAGTGGCAGAGGACCAGGATTACGAAATAGGTACGTGTGCCAGCGGGAGGCGCTAGCGAGCTCAAGGGGCAGATCCCATCTAGAGGAAGCGAGCTGAGTAAAAGTTAAAAGTTGGCCCGTGTCCTGCATGGCGCATAATCTCAGCAGAGTGCCATGAGGTGTGTCATCTCACCGTGGTGCGTCCGTCGGCTTTCAGGTGACACAGTGCAGTACCGCTGTCTGCCTGGCTTCACGCTAGTGGGCAGCGATGAGCTGACCTGCAAGCTCAACTCGCACCTGCAGTTTGAGGGCCCGTTGCCATCCTGCGAGGGTGAGTCCGCCTGCCTGCCACGCTGTCCACCGCTTTCCACTTTAAAACCAGTCGCTGCCCAAAAGCTAGTGGATTCTTAAGAACAGCCCAACTAATACTGACCCAAAAGTACTGCTAATTATGATTCCAGTTTATATTGCAGGATTCACCAAGTGTTAATAAACATATAGTCTGAGCAGAATAATTGGAAGTGCCATCTGTTTAAAATCCAGAAAGATGGTGCACTTCCAGCAGAGGAGGGGTGGGGTCCAGCTTCAGCTGTGCAGGCTGTGATTAAAATAGAGAATAGAATTGTGGCCACCTTCAGGATCCCATCAGCAGAGTGATAATGAGCCCATGCTAATGAGCCACAGTGATTACCGGACTTTGTTTCGATGTGGTGATAACACCAAATGATGCAGTGATTGGCTTGTGTGGTCTTCACGAGCTGATGTCCCTCAGATGTAGAGGTAGAATGGATGTCGTGAAGATCTTTTGGTATTAAAATCAAATCTGTGCTGTTGGAAGCACTGTATAGAGAGCAGTGATGGCCCACAAGGTGGATGAGAGATTTACACCCCCAACATACACGCTCACATTCGAAACAACACCTCTAGGATCTTTGGTAACTCTTATGTCTTTTTTATGGCTCCCCAGCCCAGTGCCCAGCCAATGAGCAGAGGACCGAGTCCTCAGGCGTGATTCTAAGTCCAGGATACCCCAAGAACTACCCCAATTCCCAGACCTGCTCCTGGCTCATCAAAGTCAAGCCATCTTACACCATCTCCATCTACGTCGAGATGTTCCAAAGCGAAAAGCAGTTTGACGAGCTGGAGATCTTTGACGGTAACATCTTCTACTACGAGACATCAGCACTTCTGCCTCCGTATGGTTCTGGGTCTGATTGTCTTTGCCCGCCAGGTCCCTCTGGGCAGAACCCACTGCTGGTGGCGCTCAGTGGAAACCACTCCTCCCAGCTAAACTTCACAAGCAAGACACATCAGCTGTACCTCAGGTGGTCCACAGACCATGCCACGAGCAAGCGCGGCTTCAAGATACGCTACACTGGTGCGTCTCCCGCCATGTCACATGACTGGGCTCTATACTGTACCATAAACATTGCCGGTGCCGTTCTCTAAAACAGTGTTTCTCAAACCAGTTCTCGGGATCCCCCAGACCAGTTCCCAGCAAAAACGTGGACTGTCTGGGGGTCTCCGTGGACTGGTTTGAGACGCACTGCCCTAAAAGTCCTGGGAACTGCTGACTCAGGGAACGGGAAAATTACCAGCTGATCCGTACCAATCTCTGAAATATTTTCAGCGCGGCCCTGCGAGGCCTTTTCCGTGAATCCGCATTTGATCAGTGGCATGTAGGAGTTGCTTTTTCATAACCCCACCTGTGTCAATCCCGGATCCACACACTGACATTCCTCGGGAGGAAGACTCTGTCACATGCTCCTGTAATAGATGAATCTTCCTGAGAGACTCTCCTCCACTCTCTGCCGTCTTCCTCCGCCCCATCCTTCATCCATCTTCGGCTGGACCACAGTGTGCTTTAGAGCCTTTTAAATAATGCAGACATCTGCAGCTCTGGGTGTATCACAGACCTGTGTGTCAGCTCTGGGAATAACCTTCCATCCAGCCACAGAAACTTTCTGGTCAGTTTTAAACAGTCGACTGGGCTGTCTTTGGACTAAATGAGGATGAATATGCCGTCTCAGGTTTAAGGATGGAGTCTAATTACCCAGGTCGGGCCGACGCCTGGCAGGGGAGCGTTGGTACTTTTCTGCTAGTGGATGATACTCGAGACATGCTGCAGGCAGACGGAGGCATTCCTCCCATTCCTCCCATTCCTCCAGGGCCCCTGATCGCAGCAGGTCTTATACGACTGCATTGCATTCACAGGCACAAGTTCAAACTGCCGTTTGTAAAGCCATGTGACGCCTGCCAGTGTTTCCTGTTCCCTGTGCCTTGCTTCCTGTATGTCCTGCGGAGACAGCCGCGTACTGCAGCGCCAATGCCACGCCCAGGAATGGCGCCATCCTCAACAGGACGGGGGAACACACAGGCAGCCAGCTGCAGTATTCCTGCGATGCCGGCTACCGGCCTGTGGGCCAGAGTAACGCCACCTGCAGGATGCTGCCCAACGGGCTCTACGGCTGGAGCGCACCCCCGCCGCTCTGCCAAGGTAACTCTTTACCCTAAACAGTGCCCCTGCGGACACTGCAGTAGACATATGTTGACTGCAGACCAGCCCAATCACATTATATGCTATATATTTATTTAGTGGGGATTTATCCAAAGCTGTGCATGAAAAAGGAGGGTCCAACAGTCACTGGAGCAGCGGGGGGCTAAGGGTCTCACTTAGCCGCCCAACCACATCATGGTGCCAGCAGCAGGATGTGAACCGGCAACCTTGCGATCGCAGGCACAGTGCCCTAACAAGCCAAATAGTACACAGGCACACACTATATGGATTTTTGCATAGTAAATGTCCACATCCCACGCTGGGGTGCCAGTTCACTTAGCGAAGGTCAGCCGCTTGGCCGCGCTTCACTGACTGAGCCTCACTACATGTGTAAACTGCTCATCAACACCCCCTGGTGTGGGACGCACGCTGTTTACCCAATTTTGTACAAATAATCCATTCATTACCCCTGGCTCCCGCCGAGTTGTTCTATCTCACTGGCTGCGGTGTCCATCTCCAAGCACATCATAGACCCTAAATATTGCATCTGACTAGCAGACACCGAAAATCTAGAAATTATTTAACACATTTGCTGAACTACTGGGCCAGTCTAAGATCCAGAGCTGTCCTCTCCCAGTGTGGCAGAAATCAGGACCCACAAGGCCATGAGCTCTGGATGGGCTGAGCCTGATTCCTCCCTGCTCTTGGGGTTTCCAGCATCTGTCCTGTTATACACAGTATAAAACACAGGAGTCATCAAAACTGAACCATTTTCCAGGATAAGTGCAAAGGGCTGTTAATTGTCCAAACCGCCAGCGATTAATGCACCTGCCGGTAGACGGGGTGCTGGGCATTGTGGGTTGTAACATGAATGTACTGAAAAATGAGCATTATTAGTGAAACCTTTTATAATGAAGTGTTGTTTTTCCCTGAAGTATAAGTTAGGCACAGAAGGTTTAAGGTTTTGAGGTTTGAGCTAGGGGCCCAGAGCACAAAGAGCATCACACCATGCTTCCACATTTACAACGGAACATGCTGAGATCCGGCTGCTTGGCCATAAACGTGCCCTTGGGGACCATGAGAGTTTTGATCAAATATTAGGCATTAATATTACAGCCGTATTCCGAGGTTCAGTGGCCAGAGTGGGGGTGTAATGTGGTCATGCTGGATTTTGTGGTGTCTTGATTCGTGGCCCAGCCTTTCAGAGGGCTGCAAACGCAATTCCACTGAATCCCCAAACAGGCATGAGGCCGAGGGTCCCAGCTTCCATACAGGGGGGATAATTATTGAATTTATTGAAAATAAATTAATTTTTTTGATTTATACAGTTCCTGCTTATCCAAATGTGCAGGTATCCTTCCATGAGAAGAAGCGCTGTATTTACTTCGTGAAAACCGCCCCACATCACAAAATAAATGGTTTTAGCTCCTTGGTCAGTGTAAACACAATTTCTTGAGCCAATAAGGACCGGTGGATCATCGTGTTATAATCATATACTGTATATAGCACTATTTGCAAATAGCGATCACTACTTCCTGACTTTGAGACTCGTGTTCTATTTATTCCCCAAAGCATATTCCCCAAGTATATTTAGTTTGTACCTATACATATCTGAGAGTGTTTTATGTTTGTAGGGCAGAACTTGTTTTTTAAAATGGTTTGGTGAGATTTCAGTTTTATCAAGCATGTGGCATTGCCGACTCCGTGGGGTTAAAAAATATCCATTGTCTAAATTACAGCCTGAGCAACTACAATCAGACATCTGTTGGCATCTTAAGCATTAATTGAGGCAAATTTCTTGCTTTGGGTTTACACATGACAGTGTACACCAAGATGAGCTGACTGTGACTCCTTATGCTCAACTGGTTGGTTGAAGCAAAATCTCGGTCTGGATTTTGACACTCTGGACGTGAACGTGCCAGCTCTGACTGTGTACGGCCTCACATGCTCACCTCGGCTGACTGAAGCCACTTCATCTCTGCAGCCATCTCGTGTGGCGTTCCCGACCTTCCCGGGAACGGCTCCTTCCGCGGCTTCCAATACACGGTGGGCAGCAGCGTGCAGTATAACTGCAACGATGGCTATCGGATGGAGGACAGCCAATCCCCGGTGGCCGAGTGTCAGGAGGACGGCATGTGGAGCAGCCGCGGGCACCTGCCGCGCTGCACACGTAAGCCCCGCCCCCCTCCGCTTTATGCCGTATATCAGCTCATGGGGTTCCGTAGGTCGGCATCATGAGTCTCTAAGCCTAACCCGAACCCCTAACCCCAATCGCTTAGCATTGGCTAGAGTTGTACCCACATAGAAATGCACAGATGCAGCAAAGATACAACTAAAGAAACCCAAATATCTAACCTTACAGCAACTTTTAGCGTGCCTCTGGGGCACAAGCAGGCTAATGCTAATGGTGACGGGGTGGCAAGCTCAGAGGTCAGAGGAGGGCTAATGCGAGCTCCCCTCGCAGCGGTGCGGTGCCCTGACATCGAGACGGTGCTCCTGGAGAACATGGTGTGGCGCCTGATCTCCGGGGCCCCCGGCGAGTTCGGCGCCCAGGTCATGCTGAGCTGCTCCCCTGGCTTCTACCTGGAGGGCCAGCGCATTCTCCACTGTCTGCCTAACGGCTCCTGGAGTGGCCTGGAGGAGAGGTCTGCCTGCAGGAGTAAGACAGCCCCTCGCCTTTCCTATCCCATACCTCCATTCTTCCATCTTTCCACTCCCATCTCCTCCTCTCTCCATCCTCCATCTCTCCATCCCTCCATCCCCTCATCTCTCCATTCTTCCATCGCTCCATTGCTCCGTTTCCTCATACCACAATCTCTGCATTGTCCTATCTCCTCCTCTCTCATCTCTTCCTCTCTCCAGCCTTCCATCCTCTCATCTCTCCATTGCTCAGTTTCCTCATACTGCCATCTCTCCATCCCCGCATCTCTTCCTCTCTCCAACCCCCTTCTCTCTGATGACGAGCTGAAGGTCTTTTTAAAAGTTGCTTCGCCTTGCCATATTATGATATTTACATCACATCATATCAGAGAGGTCCATTCATTACCCACTGTCATGTACATCTACAGGAACGTGAGCATGGAGGCCAAAACTGCAGGTGATTACTGACTGGTTAGAATTACTAACCAAAGGTAAAGAGAGCAGGAGGTGGTCGTGGCTCCCCCAGGATGCCCACCTTCCACAGCAGGCCATGGCAGGCTATGGCAGGCTGGCTGCCATCACAGCAACAGGACAGGACCAGCCCCTGCTGCTCCCACACACCAAACAGACAGACAGGCCTCTGCTCTCCTGTCAGCTGATTGATGGCCCAGCCTCAACACCCCCCAGCCTAGCCTTCTTACTGTATGATGGATGTATTTGCCCCCCTGTGCCTCATTGTTCTATGCCTGCATTTCATCAGAATGGCTGCTGACAGCTTCATACCCTTGGTGTGTGGATCGTGCCATCAGGCAGCACAGGCCTCACGAGGGGTGGCTCCTCATACCTGCCACCCCACTGCGTCAAACCGGAGCAGCCCGCTCGTACTGAATACTTTGTTTGCCAGAAGCAGTCAGGCTGGGGAAACAATGTAATAAGAAAAGCTCTCTCTTGCCACTTCTCCCCTTAATGATATAGTGAGGAACATCTCTCTGATAGCTTTTTTGTGGCCACAGTTTATCTAAATGTCCTCTAGGGGTCACTCTGCTGTCATTCACCACCGGTTGCATCCTCTCCACTTCTGTGCCCCTCAGTCATCTCCTGTGGCGATCTGCCTTCTCCACCAAATGGCAACAAGATCGGCACATTGAGCACGTTCGGGGCCACGGCCATCTTCACGTGCAACACAGGCTACACGCTGGCCGGCTCGCACGTGCGCGAGTGTGGCGAGACCGGCCTGTGGAGCGGCGTGGAGACCAAGTGCCTGGGTGAGCGGCGCTAAAACCCGGCGGCATACTGCCCTGTCCTGCTCGCTCTCTAGCCTAGAGAGATACGATGAATGAGCTTGGTAGGACAGGTTTCCAATCTCCCATCATGGCTCAGCAGAGTTCCTGTTAAAAATGTGAACGTTTCATCAGTAAAAAGCCATTGTAAACGTAAGCTGTACATGTAATTCAGCCCTGACAAAGTGTCCATGTTTAATAAGTCACTGTTACATTTAAAGATTCCAGATAAAAGGCCTGACATGACTTCTCCTCAAACGAGGACCTTCCCGAGCCACTTTGTCTAACTGACGTCGCTAAACAAGGTTAACTGCGTTGAAGCCCCACTAATGGACGCATTGCTCATACGGACCAAAGCTCGTCGTGTCTCG
The DNA here is from genome assembly GCA_026780845.1 of Petrocephalus sullivani. Taxonomy (NCBI): domain Eukaryota; kingdom Metazoa; phylum Chordata; class Actinopteri; order Osteoglossiformes; family Mormyridae; genus Petrocephalus; species Petrocephalus sullivani. The sequence goes on along the minus strand of JAODKM010000058.1, from coordinate 348,896 downwards.
GGGCTGATAGGGGACTGCAGCGTCTAGAGCCACTTAGGATGAGAAGTGCCCTATTTATTTTGCGTGTGTTTCTGTTTGTCACACTGCCGAGTGTGGAAGCAGTAGGATCATTCATTATCAGGCCATTGAATCATGGGAGGTTGGCTGTCATTAGACGTCCCCCTCCTCCCCCCCCCCAGCCGGCCACTGTGGGACCCCAGACCCCATCACCAATGGCCACATCAGCGGCGATGGCTTCAGCTACCGGGACACCGTCGTCTACCAGTGCAACCTGGGCTTCCGGCTCATCGGCACGTCTGTCCGCATCTGCCAGCAGGACCACCGCTGGTCAGGGACCGCGCCCGTCTGCGTGCGTAAGTGTAGCCTGCCGTTGCTGTGCCAACAGGGCCCTGGGGCCACTCCTCTGCCACCTGTCCTCACAGCTCTTTCTCCTCCCACAGCCATCACGTGTGGTCATCCTGGCAACCCCCTACACGGCCGCACACACGGCGCCGAGTTCAATCTGAATGACGTGGTGAACTTCACATGCAATGTTGGATACATGCTCTATGGCGCCGCCAAGGCACAGTGCCGCGTCACAGGCCACTGGAGCAACCCCCTCCCAGCCTGCAGGGGTATGAGCACAACATCCGCCGACCCTGTGCCTCTCACGACACCCGCCGATCCTGTGCCTCTCACGACATTGTGCCTCTCACGACACCCGCCGACCCTGTATCTTTCACGACATTGTGCCTCTCACGACACCCGCCAACCCTGTGCCTCTCACGACACCCGCCAACCCTGTGCCTCTCACGACACCCGCCGACCCTGTGCCTCTCATGACACCCGCCGATCCTGTGCCTCTCACGACATTGTGCCTCTCACGACACCCGCCGAACCTGTGTCTCTCACGACATTGTGCCTCTCACGACACCCGCCGAACCTGTGTCTCTCACGACACCTGCCGAACCTGTCTCTCTCACGACACCCGCCGACCCTGTATCTCTCACGACACCCGCCGAACCTGTGTCTCTCACGACACCCGCCGAACCTGTGTCTCTCACGACACCCGCCGAACCTGTGTCTTTCACGACACCCGCCGACCCTGTGCCTCTCACGACACCCGCCGAACCTGTGTCTCTCACGACACCCGCCAGCCCTGTATCTCTCACGACATTGTGCCTCTCACAACACCCGCCGACCCTGTGCCTCTCACGACACCCGCCGCCCCTGTATCTCTCACGACATTGTGCCTCTCACAACACCCGCCGACCCTGTGTCTCCCACGACACCCGCCGACCCTGTATCTCTCACGACATTGTGCCTCTCACGACACCCGCCAAACCTGTGCCTCTCACGACACCCGCCGACCCTGTGTCTCTCACGACACCCGCCGGTCCTGTATCTCTCACGGCATTGTGCCTCTCACGACACCCGCCAAACCTGTGTCTCTCACGACACCCGCCGACCCTGTGCCTCTCACGACACCCGCCAAACCTGTGCTTCTCAGGACACCCTCATATCCTCCTGTCATCTTCTCTAGATCTTGACAGTCGGTTTGATACTGCAGCGATACTGGCCACATTTTATAACAGGATTCAGTGTATCCATATGCTTGGAGCTTTACAACATTAATCTAGTATTAAACATCTTACCATGTTGTCATTTTCTGTCCCCTATCATGATGGCCTAGAAACTGAGGATGATAGCTGCAAGTTTTCCAGATTTTTACCTATCGAGTTGCCATTGGCGTTCCCTCACCACTTGTAGACTGGCTTGGATGGAGCAATTAACCTCTGGCCATCATAGACAGTCCATCCTACAGACTCTTGATCCTCAGTAGCATATTCCTGCTTTTGAGCTCTGATGTTCCAATTAAATCTTCATTATAAGCCACTCAATGGGTTTACGTGGTGCTGCATGTCACACTTGTGTGAGTCACTGGACTTTTGTCCGCCAGAGAGAAAGTATAGACAGCCATTCCCAGCCAGGTTTGTTATATGAGATGATCAGTTTACCACTTCTCTCAAATTCACATGCGCTCATCACCAAGGCTATGCATTGCTGCAGCCCACCGATCGCTGGCTTGCCAGGAGCAGGTGGTGCTTGTTATTCGAGTTCCTGCTCCATCCCTTGTTTCTCGTTACCTGAGCTGTTTAATTGTGTGCCAGGGCCCTAGCAGCTGGCAGAGGGGGTGGCCAATCTGTCTTTGATGCCCTGTATGAGCCCCAGTTTGCTCTGACAAAGGGCAGTGAGAGAATGGAGAGATTCCATGGGGCAGAATCCTGGAGGTCCTCGGGATTCCATCTGTCTGTGGGTAACAATGGTTTGTGTGCAGGCTGGTGTGGGGGGGGGTTAAGGCTGTTAGGTGTCCGTGTTGATCCACAAACATGCAGAGGAGTGCTGCCGCGGGATTCTGAGGTGTCCATGTGCACTTATTCCAGCCGTGTCGATCAATCACCGCCCCCCTCCCTGGGAGCACCCCCATGTTTCCTGTCAGACACAAGCACGTAACTGGTTTTATCTTGCAGTGGTGAACTGCTCGGAACCGGGCTTCGTGGAGAACGCCATTCGTCAGTCTCAACTGCGGTACCAGGACGCCTTCAGCTACCCCAGCAGCGTGATGTTCCAGTGCAAGCGCGGCTTTCACCTGCTGGGCTCTGCAGTGCTCAGCTGTCAGGCTAGCGGCTCGTGGGACCGCTCGCTGCCCAAATGCCTGCGTGAGTGACACGCCGTCCTGTCCTCAAACCACCAACAGTTCTGGACGGGAGGCCACAAGTCAAAGAGTAGTGGTAGTAGTAGCTACGGGAGCAAAATAATCCCATTTCAAAGACATCCTTTTCAGGAAACTGTAAAACTATCGTCTTCACAAATTCCTGCTTCCTGTTTTTTTATTCACAGGGACATTAAAGCCTTTGATAGTTAGCATTACTCTTGTGCAGCTAGCTTGTAAGCACTAAACTGGCTATTCTGTAAGCAGAAGTTTGTTAAAAGACTAGTAAGCTCGATTCCTGAATGAAGAGGGCGAGTCCTCCACAGATCTCTCTCAAGAAAAACAACGTTTGGAGTCACTGGAAGGATCCAATGTAGAGTTTTGCAAAAAATGTCTCTGAATATGTAGCTCAATGTCTCTCAATACAGGGAAGAGCCAACCTCGCATTGACCTTAAGAAGTCCTGCTGGTTGTTTGTAGGGTGGAAGGAGGACTTGAGGCTGATTGCCTAAATCTCTCTGCCTCTCACTGCCCTCCAGCCATTTCCTGCGGAGATCCTGGAACACCTCCCAACGCCATCATGTCAGGGCAGAGCTTCACCAATGAGGCTGTGGTCTACTACTCATGCAGGCCGGGCCGGGCGCTGATGGGGAACTCTACTCGCCAGTGCCATGAGGACGGGCGCTGGAGCGGCTCCCCGCCGTACTGCTCAGGTAACCAATGGGGCAGAAACAGGTACACGCAGTCCACTGCAAATCTGATGGCCTAATCTGGAAGCACGACTTCAGATTTAAATCCAAGCATGTTAGTCTTTCCTGTTCTCTGATTGGGCAACTGGCCTGCTGCACATTTATTGCCAAACCCAGACCCCTTCAAAAGTTTCAAACTAGACAGAAACGCCAGGCTGTAGATGAGGCCGGGCCTTTGCCGTTGGCAGTAGTAAGTGATGTTCTGCACCCATTGTGAGGCACTGCCCTTTACGTGTGGGGAATATTATTGTTACTGTACAGCTGAACTTTTCTGCTGTGTTGCATGTGGAGAAACATTCTGAAAGATCCTGTCAAACATTTTGAATGAATGAACAAACATACCTCCTGTTTTATACCCCTCCTGTCCCACAGGCACCAGCCCTGGCATTTGCGGTGACCCAGGCGTGCCTCCCCACGGCTCGCGGCTGGGGGACGACTTCCGGCTGAAGAGCCTGCTGAGGTTCACCTGTGAGGCTGGCTACACCCTCGTCGGCTCAGCCGAGCGGACCTGTCTGCTCAATGGATCCTGGAGCGGGATGCAGCCCACGTGTGAAGGTAAGAAGCCCCTCGTGCCTGGGACAGGCCCCAAACCCCGCACCTGACACCAAGCCTGGGACAGACCCCAAACCCCGCACCTGACACCAAGCCTGGGACAGATCCCAAATCCCGCGACTGACGCCAAGCCTGGACAGATCTCAAACCCTGCAACTGATACCAAGCCTGGGACAGACCCTAAACCCCATTCGCTGAGACAGACCCCTACTCCAGGCTGGATAAATCAGAAGCCTAAGGCTACTCAATTTTTAGTATTTATTTAAGCTATTCAAATAAGTAGAACAATCTGGAGACTTTGTGTGGTGGGTTAGGCCTCTGCGATTGTGATTAGAAGATCTCAGCACACAATATGTTTGTGTATATATATAGAGGGAGGAGGTGCTGGGTGAGGGAGGAGGTGTCAGGCAGGGAAGGAGGTGTCCGTCAGGGGAGGAGGTGCCAGGCAGGGGAGGAGGTGCCGGGTGAGGGAGGAGGTGAGAGAGTAAGTGTCAGGCAGGGAAGGAGGTGCCCGTCTGGGGAGGAGGTATCAAGCAGGGGAAAAGATGCTTGGTGAGGGAGGAGGTGCTAGGCAGAGGAAGAGATGCCGGGTGGGGAAAGAAGTATTGAATGAGGTGGAGGTGGCGGGCAGGGGAACAGGTGCTAGATGAGGGAGGAGTTGCTAGATGGAGGAGGAGGTGCTAAATGAAGGAGGAGGTGCTGGACGGGGGCAGCTGCACCTGCAAATGAAACCGAGTAAATGGGCAGAGCCTCCCCAGACGAGATGAATGAAATCAGCCAGAGCGGTCAGAAGAATCACACTGCTCTCCGGCAACCCAGACATCCAGCATGCATCTTAATGAGGAGGAAGTGCTCCATCTAGTGGGTGAGAGAGGTGTCTGGTAAATGTGTTTCTGATCCTGAGTCCTGCCTCTCACCTGCCTGACACACGTCCCTGATTACACCCATTATTCTTTGCCATTTGCCGTCCTCCCACTACAAAACAGCTTAAAATTCACATCACAGCGGATGTTTTTAGGGAAGCTGGTAGGGTATGGACGTAATTAACTAACGGATAATGCGGCTTTCTATGTAGATGCGCTAAATTAGAGGAGGGACACTGACTTCTTTGTGCTCATTTCAGAGAAGGCTTCCTGCGTCCAGAGACAACGGGCGCCATCCTAGGGCAGGTCTCCGTTCTGCAGTCGATTCCGCTGAATTATGGCGAATCTGAAACTTCTGCAGATATTTTCTAGAAGTGTCTATGAACCAATCAGATCATGACTAATCCTCAGATTCTTGGAGCTGATGAAATTGTGGGAGGGATGCATGCAGAAGGGCCGATGTATATCAGGCAGCCTCTGGATTTTCCATGGCTATGGATCCATTACCTCCTCCTAGCTTCATTCCAGCTTCTCCTCCCAGTTTATCTGGTTATCCTTCCCACTAAAATTCACAGAAAGATTAATCACATTCAAATGCTTAACAGTGTAACAGTAAATGTCAGGTTGTTGTAGATATTTCTCCAGGGGGAATTATCTGATTTCCCATATCAAGGCCATGGAATATATTTACTAGTTTAAAAATTCAATAAAATGCAGTTTCAGGTCTATAAGAGAGAAATTGCTCGTGAGACCAATAATGGACAGTGCTGTCACGCACCAGTGATGCAGGAAAAGCAGGGTTAGTGGACAGGTCCTGTTAGCGGACGGGTTCGGGACGGATTCAGCAAGTGTATGGGTTCAGGATGGGTTCCGTTAGCAGATTGGCTCAGGATGGGTTCAGTTGGTAGATGGGATTGGAACATGTTCTGTTAGTAGATGGGTTTAGTAGAGGTTCAATAAGTGGATAGGTTTGGAATGGGTTCCATTAGCGGATTGATACAGGACAGGTTTTCTTAGTGGATGGGTTCGGGACGGATTCTGTTAGCAGATGGGTTTGGTTAGTGAACAGGTTCTGGACTGGTTCTGTCAAAGGATGGTTTCATGATGGGTTTGGGTAGTGAACAAGTTTGGGACAAGTTCTGATACAAGACAGATTCAGGACAGGTTCAGTTAGTGGACAATTTTGGGACAGGCTCTGTTAGGGGATGGTTTCAGGACGGGTTCAGTTAGTAGACAGTTTTGGGACGGGCTCTGTTAGGGGATGGATTCAGGACAGGTTCGGTTAGTAGACAGTTTTGGGATGGGCTCTGTTAGGGGATGGATTCAGGACGGGTTCGGTTAGTAGACAGTTT
>JAODKM010000058.1:321985-339793 GCA_026780845.1 Petrocephalus sullivani | reverse complement strand
GTAAATGCGTTAATATATTTAATCAGATTAATCACGACACTGGATTAATCCGCGTTAACGCGTCAATTTTGACAGCCTTAAATAATAATAATAATAATAATAATAATAATAATAATAATAATTGCATTATAACCTATTTCCTGCTTTATTAGAGGGACTAGAGGTCAATATTATATTTTTTATTCCGTGACCCGATAGGTTTAATACGGTATGTTTTCCCATACAAAGTGTCATGATCTGTTCCGTCTAACTACCACCCCCCATATGTAATATTAACTCTTTCAGTTTCCATTTGCCATTCAGCTCCGAGCGCTGGCAGCGAAACACGCTGAGACTTAAAAAAAAATGGAGGCTGATTAAGGTAATTCGGGAGACGCAGGTCCACGAGTGCGGGGAGCCGCCAACTTCGGTCCAGGCAGCAGCTGCGACCCTAATTACAGCGGCTGATTTATACTCGATTAAACAAGTCACACCTCCTGAAAAGGGCAGTTAAGCTACTTATGCTCTTCACAAAACAGGGCAATTTTGCCTGAAATAAATGTAGGTAGTAGCTCTTCTGGGAGCATATGGTATATTTCTGCCTTATCAATAATTCAAATCAAACGAGCCGAAACGAGTCGGCTCGCTTAGCGCCGCGTTTGGCCTGCGTTATTTCTGGTGAATGGGCGCTATTGCTTTGGGTGCGGGCCAGAGCAATAATGTTTGGGCTGCATTTAGATCCTATATTTCTTTATACATACATATATAATCTACTGACGAGGTCGATGCTGTTTTGCCATTCGTGTGACGGATGGCATTAATACAGTATAGTCCCGGTTAAAGGAATACGTGGAGAATTTACGCAGACGCAGGTACTGCACGAAAAAAAACAACTAATGCACTTCATCAGCATTTCACCAGTTGCCAAGTATGTTGTGTAAGAAAAAAAATGGATCTCTTGGTTGTGGCAGGGCCTAGACATCCCACAATGCCATGTGATGAACACAAGGGTGATACTGCGAAAATTGCCTTATTAGTACAGCAGGTGTCCTCAGAATCTAAGTGGTAGCATCTGGCATGTTGTGTTAAGCCGCTACAGATGATAATATGTTTTGTTCAGCTCTCTGTAGGTGTAGGTTTGGGGAGGGGGGCACAGGAGGCGGGTACAGGTGTATCGCTTGGATATGATTGGGCAGATCAGGGTTGAAGCCACGCCCTCCCCCCATGAACTGTGTGGTTGAAACATAACTTATCTGTCCCCTATCCTTCTGTAGCTGTAGTATTGCTGTGTGTGTGGGGGGGCAACAGCCACATTAAAGTCCCATTCACACCCCTCCTGCCTGAGGGACTGTGTATATGGACATTAGTTTGGGCCGCCAATGCGGGCATTAAATCCATAATATGCTTAAAACCTGAGGAGGTATGGGAGTACGACGCTACGGGGGGGTCTTGTCTGTAGGCTGACTGGTGGGGGTGGGCCAGTGTGGTGACTCTCCCCCGCAGTCAGAAATGCACCAAGATGCAGGTGTAACGGACAGAACCTGTCAGGCAAGTGGCTATTTGAGGTCACATTGAATGACAATGACACCCTGCCTTTGAGCACGCCCCCGCAGCCCCCCCCCCCCTCCCCGTCTGTGGAGGAACAAACTGATGAACTCAGACATATTTTCTGACTCCTACCTGTCACCCAAATATACACTATATGTAAAATCAAGCACCTAGGCATGCAGACTGCTTCTTCAAACATTTCTGAAAGATTGCGTCGCTCTCAGGAGCTCAGTGAATTGAAGCGTGGTACCATGATAGGATGCTACCTGTGCAATAAGTCCATTCATTCAATTTCCTCGCTACTATATATTCCATGGTCAACTGTTAGTGGTATTATAACAAAGTGGAATTGGGAAGAACAGCAACTCGTAAAATCACAGAGCGGGGACAGTACATGCTGAGGCACACAGTGTGCAGAAATCGGCAACTTTCTGCCAAACATGAGGCCTTCAGATTATCAGTGCATAGAAAGCCTCAACACCAAGTGTCAGATGCAGTGGTGTAAAACACACCGCCACTGGACTCTATAGCAGTGGAGACGTGTCCTCTGGAGTGACGAATCACGCGTCTCTTGCAATCCGATGAACGAGTCTGGTTTTGGCGGTTGCCAGGAGAACGGTACTTGCCTCACTACAATGTGCCAAGTTTAAAGTTTGGTGTAGAAGGGATTATGGTGTGGGGTTGTCTTTCAGGGGCTGGGCTTTTCCCCTTAGTTCCAGTGAAAGGAACTCTTAATGCTTCAGCATACAAAGCCATTTTGGGCAATTTCATGCTCCCAACAACAGTTTGGGGATGGCCCCTTCCTATTCCAACATGACTGCGCACCAGTGCACAAAGCAAGGTCTATAAAGACATGGATGAGTGAGTTTGGTGTGGAGGGACTTGACTGACCTGCACAGAACCTTGACCTCAACCCGAAAAAACACGTTTGGGATGAATGAGAGGGTAGACTGCAAGCCAGGCCTTCTCATCCAACATCAGTGCCTGACCTCACAAATGCTCTCCTGGAAGAATGGCCAAAAATTCCCATAAGCACACTCCTAAACCTTGTGGAAAGCCTTCCCAGAAGAGTTGAAGCTGTTATAGCTGCAAAGGGTGGGCCTAATCCATTTTAAAGCGTATGTATTAAGAATGAGATGTCAATAAAGTGTGTGTGTAAAGGCAGGTGTCCCTATATGCGTGCTACATGAAGCAAATGTATAAAGTGGAGCCCAGCATTACTGCTCTACTAACTAAAGCATATCCTGGGTTAAAACAGTAAAGATCTACTCTAGTAGGCTTGGAATATCTATGTGAACTGTGAGGCTGTATGACTGTTAGGGTGACTGAAATCAAAGTGTGGGTCTTACTGGGCGTCCGCTATGCATGTGATGGCAGGGAAGGCATGCTGCATGATGGCCAGCACTAAAATCAGGGCTTGGCGCCTGCGTTGCAGTGATCAGCTGCGGCGATCCCGGCAGCATTGCCAACGGCTTCTACCTTGGAGATCAGTTCACCTTCAACAAGACAGTGTGGTACCACTGCAGCCCGGGGTACGTGCTGGAGCACGACGGGGCCCCCAGCTTGCGGTGCACCCGGGACGGCAGCTGGAACCAGAGCCAGCCCAGATGCAGGGGTGAGTGCGGCTCCCGAGCCTTCACCCAGTCCTGCAAGCCAGGCGCGTGCCAGCCGCTATGAAGTGGTCTGCAAAAAAGCGAAATGTCAGCAAGTGATTATGTTACTCTTCAATGTGGTGAGTGGACAAGGGGGGGGCGGGGTGTCGTTCAATGCACTAATGATTATCATAATCATATTTTAGAATGTTCTCACACTGTATATGAGGTGTTGATGGTGTGCTGTGAGCACACACCACCCTCAGGGAGCTCGTATTGTCACTGATCGATGTTAATTTATGTAGACATGTCACGTCATGTAGCAGGAAATGGTTTTCACATAAACGTGCGGATGGTGTAACATGAATGCCTGTATGTGATTAATGAGGGTGAGATTTGCTGTAATCCCCTGTAAATCATATAAAATCCCAAACAAGATAAACAGATTCCATTTCCATGGTGAATGATGACAGAACCAATCGGCTAACTCCATCTCTACAGGGTCCGTCCTCCTTACCCCCCACACCCCCCCCACACCTGCAGCTGACTGCGCTGTCTTGTCCCACCCAGCCATTGTCTGCAGCCAGCCCCCAGCAATCCCCCACGGGCGGGTGGAAGGTTCCGAGCTTCATTGGGGCTCCAGTGTGGCCTACAGTTGCTTAGAGGGCTACCAGCTGTCGACACCCGGCATCCTCACGTGCGAGGGCAATGGCAGCTGGCGCGGTGACGTCCCCCAGTGCCTGCGTGAGTGCCCCACCCCTCACTATCACATCCAGCTAAATGGCTATCCCCTACGGAGCATGATCACCCACCAGAGGCTAGGTCCCCCTTCTCTGTAAGTAGGGAGGTCGTAGCATGGATCTGAGTGTGATGTTACAGTAGAACCCATCCCTCCAAGTCCGTGCACTGTCAGTGTCGGTGAAGTGATCCGCCAGGAGAACATAAGGGGTGCTGTGGGAAGCCATTGATGCCATATCCAGGAGATTCTACCATGCTGGGTCCCATCATGCATTTGGGGACCTCCCAGCTACCCAAGACAGGACGCATGCTCCGATTGTCTATCATCTGATGTGGGTGGGGCTTTAAACAGTGGCTTCATTAAAAGACGTGAGATAAGCAGAGTAGGTCAGCTTGCTGTTCTCAGACTGAACATGTCATCCATTGTGGTCCTAATTAAATTAAAGAATTATAACGTTATACATGTTATGGGGTTCATTCAGTTGTGTGTGTGTGTGTGTGTTTTGTATGTGTGTGTGTGTGTGTGTGTTCCAGGGTGGCTTTGGTGTGTCACACTTTTTCGGGCAGTTCTGCGGACAGCTGTTACGACGCTAACAATGTGTTCTCTCCTGAGCAGCTGTGCTGTGCGGAGACCCCGGCTCACCAGCAGAGGGCCACGCAGAGGGGAGGCAATTCACCTACGGCTCAGAGGTCACCTTCCACTGCCGGCCCCCCTACCTGCTGGTTGGCTCCCCCAGGCGGACGTGCCGATCCGACGGAGCCTGGAGTGGTGTCCAACCCTCATGCATAGGTGAGTCTCCTCTCGACGAAGCCCCATTTCGGACGACTCGTAAAGAAACCCCCCCCCCCATCCCAATAGCCGACTCCTTCAGCAAACTCCCTTGAGCACAACATCAGTCGCTGCTCTCTAGGAGAATCCATGAAGCACATTGGCCCCTTAAAGGCTGTCCATGACACCCTGCACTCTGCTTCCTCAGATCCCGCTTACAACGTCTGCAGAGATCCAGGAACACCAGCTTTTGGGATCCCGATCCAGGCTCACGGATTTGAGGTAGAAATTCAAAATTCATACCGTGATTTGAGTGTAACTCGAATGTAAACTTTCATTAAGCGCCAAGTAAAATGCCCAATGGCACCTGCAGCCCTTTGGTTTGCACGAATGTTCCATTAGTGTTAATAACAGTATCGAATCTTAGGGTGATGATACACAGGGCAACTTTCTGAGTATGTTGCCAGGCAACTGCCAATCGGCTGAGACAAGGGGTAACTCATCTGGATCTGGATGATTGAGAAAAGTTGCCCACTGCCGATCAAAGGTTTTCAGACAGAAATTTGTTTTCCAATATGAAAGAGAAAGTGCCCAAGTGCTTGGCAGCACCCACAAAGCCGTAATGTTCCTAATAGAGGGGCTGCTGTCTGGAAAACATAAAGCTGAAAAGCAAAAAAGAATAATAATAAAAAATCAATGTTTTTGTTCAAAATTAATTGTAAAATTGCCCAAAATATTACCCAAAACCCACAGTAATAAACAGAAGGCAAAACAAATAATACGTACAGCCGTTACTTGCAGTTCATACTGTACACTTCTGGGTGGCTTTTGTGACCAACTCCCACACACACGGCAGCTTTTTGCACAAGTGCCTTTAGTTTTATTTAGAGTTCATTTGCTGGTTGTTCTTCCCAGCGGCAGATGAGGAATGCAAAGTGAAAATAAACATATCATGCAAACAGAACTGTATCACGGGTCTTACTGACTGTCCCATTGTTTTCTTCATGGGTGATCGGCATGTAAATCCGAAGCACAGCCGAATAAAAATGTAAATATAACAAGAGGTGTGATACGCTGAGCTAAGCCACAGCTGCCGGTTAAAGACCTTCTAGTATTAAATGAGAAGGTGCTGGAAGGCCTTCAGGCAGAATGGGTCCATCAGAACGGAAACGTGAACAATCACATTTATACCTTCTGTCCTTTTGTTTCTTTGCAGGTGGGAAGTAAAATTTTCTTCAAGTGTAGGAAAAACTACCATATATTAGGATCGACAACGAGGACGTGCCTGGAGGACCTGAGCTGGAGCGGCGCGCAGCCCGAGTGCATCCGTAAGAGGCCCGCCATGCCCTGCTCCGGGAGCCCTACAGACAGCAGCAGGAGGCCTACCTCGCGAGGTCCTGCTGCACCCTAATGAAATACTGTCGCAGCAAATGCATGGACAGTCATGGGCTTCAGATATTCTATATGGCATACTTATGCCAGAACAAAGGAACGGGGGGCAAAGTATAGCAGAGTTTAAGGCACTCGCCTGTCAGCGTGACGCACGGGGTTGGGGGTATCGCTGAGTCAGCCGGATCGTCGTACTCAGCCGTCCATCCGCAGTCTACAGAATTGGCAGTGCTGGCAGATGTGGTGGGGGGAGGGATGGGGGACCTGTTCATTAATTATCAGAGCAGACAGAAGAGGTGCCCCCACCCTGACGCCACTGACCCCCCCCCCCAGCTCACGCCTGCAGGCAGTTGGAGACGCCAGCGCACTGTGACGTGCGGGCCCTGGACCTGCCCACGCTAGGCTACACGCTCATGTACACCTGCCAGGCTGGCTTCTTCCTAGCCGGTGGCTCCGAGCATCGCACCTGCAAGGCGGACGGGAGGTGGTCCGGAAAGCCACCCATCTGCAAAGGTATGTGCAGCGCCCGGGTTCACCCAGAACACTCCGGAAAGGCATGTAAAGCCCCCCCATGACATACTGGTGGTGGCATGCAGCTCCAGTTCCCATCAGCTGCTGAACCCCCATGCCACAGGGCCACCGTGTCATTGGCACCTTTCTACCAATCCATGATGGGGAGGTCCAGGATTAAAGTTCCTCCAGCACTGTCAGAAAAAGGGTAGCAATTCATACTTTTCCTTGTCACTGGGGTTGTACTCTCAAAGCTCTGCCAAATGGGCTCTGAAGAGCATTCCCAAGGTACATACAATGTTAACGTACCTCCTATGGTACAAAAATGTTCCTCAGAGTCCATTTCTATACCTATAAGTGGTACAATTCCCTACAGCTGTAGGGTACATTTGGCAGAGCCTTGAGGGTACAGTCCCAGTGACAAGGGAAGGTTAGTACTCTGTTCGATCAGTGTGGGCAGGGGATGGCAGTAAAACAGCTGATGTTTTTTGTGGGAAATGCTGCAGAATTTCAGACCTGTACACAGATCCATGCTCTCGCGCCCATGCCTCTTTATTATTATGTTCGGTAACTTAACTGCAACCAAATTGTGCACCGTCACCAGCATCCAAGTCAGCCTTGAATTGTCTGGTGTTCAGTTACACACTCTGCTTTTCAGTTGGACCGAAAATAACCGACAAAAAGGAAGACACAGATGCCCAGAAAAACAAAATCCAAGGTATGTAAAAGTCTCTGAACATCAACACTCTTAAACCCTTAAGATTTCAGGATCTTCAGGTGAATAAGGACCCAGAACTTCCCCACTCTCCCCAGCATATAAAAACATAGAAACAAGCATGTCAATATAAAGCAAATCATTGCAAAGCCACAAACTGGACTGTTAGAGACAGTAACCCAGAGATGGTCATGTGACCTGGCTCTCCTGTTTTGACCTTCAGTTCCTGCCGACGTGTTCTCCTTAAATTCTGGCTGGACCGGTTTCTACGAGTACCTGGGCAAGAGGCAACCGGCCACCATCACTGTAACCGGCTTCAATGTAACAACCAGCAAAGTAAACGTCACTCTGCTGGAGCACAGCGGGGTGCAGATCAAGCTGTCAGGTGAAGTAGGCCCGCCCCAATGGCCCCACCCCCTGGCAGCCTCAGCCAATCACTGCGTCACCCTCTCTGCCCATCTTCCGCAGCCACCTAACAAGCCGCTAGTGAGGTGTTCCTTTAGTCCGGAGGCATTGCATGGTTTAGGAGTAAACACCTTTTCTTCATTAGCATCCTAAATATTGTATTAAATATTCTAATATATTAGATGTTACTACTCCGTGTAAAATTATTTAAGTAGTGTAAGGTAAGGACAGATACTTAGTTTTTTTTTTCACTTTTTTCTTTATACCATGACTTGTAATGACATGTATTTTCATTTTCTACAGGGACATATAAAAAAGAAGAGAATCATTTACTCTTGAAGGTGTACAATGTCCGCGGTCCCATGGAGCTTTATTTCAGTAAATTTAAAAATGACAACTGGGCAATGGATGGATTTGTAAGTATCTCACATTTTGTCGTAATCAAACTGCAAAATCATAAAAATGATCATCGCTAAAAATCATTTAGCTAGAGGTATGTAGCTTAGGAAATGCTATGTCTGATCAAAAATGAAATAGCAACAATTTGAGATTATTTAATGTCTGGTGTGACAAAGTCTTTTTTAGGAGCAGTTAGAGATGCTTAAGTTGTTTGCTAGAAACTCACGTAAATCTTTTTCCTTTTGCTCCTCTCTAGGTGACAGCGGAAACGGACAAAAATAACTACGTGTACCAGGGTTATATTCACAGCAAGGATTTTGGGAAATTTCAGCTAAAAAGACAAGGTATTTTTTATCAAAAAACAGAGAAATAACAGCTATTAGAAACATTTTCAGGTTATATATTATCATGCTTCTGCATAATTTGATTTAGGTAGTAGGTAGAGTGATTGTGGCCAAAGTCATTCGATTTAGCTAGCAGGTAGAGTGATTATAGCCGAAGTCTTTTGATTTAACTAGCGGGTAAAATAATCACAGCCAAAGTCATTCGATTTAGCTAGCAGGTAGAGTGATTATAGCCTAAGTCTTTTGATTTAACTAGCGGGTAAAATAATCACAGCCAAAGTCAATTGATTTAGGTAGCAGGTAGAGTGATTATAGCCAATGTCTTTTGATTTAGCTAGCAGGTAAAACAATCATGGCCAAAGTCATTTGATTTAGCTAGCAGGGAGAACTATAATGACAGATATCCCACCTTTCCCAGAAGTTTCAAAGTGAAAGCAGCTCCCTGACACCCAAGAACGACACGCCAAGTCTAGAAATCTAGTGTTCCCCTATGAGTGGTGGTAAAATGCTATGATTTCCCACGACGACAACTCCCCACCTGGTCGGCAAATCCCCCCCCCCCCATTCTGCACTTGGCCAGTATCTAATTTTTAATACCATTAATACCATTATACCACCAGTACATTATTCCCTAGTATATGCATAATAAAAAATAATGCTATTGCAGTATCGTTTTATTTAGCTGCAAGGTAGATCAACCATGGCACAGGTGCTATTCTTAATTTTTAATTTTTAATCTTGTCAGGTCTGATAACAACAGACATGGATCCTTCGAATCCATATTACGGCACAAATAGTGGCTCAGTGGCAGCCGCCATTTTGGTGCCATTCTTCGCTTTGATCCTTTCGGGATTTGCCTTTTACCTCTACAAACACAGGTACGAGACCCCCACCCCCACCACAGCCACCCACCCCCCCGTCCGCCTGCTCGACCACTCATGTCTGTCCATGATGACTGACTGAAAAGCTGAACTGTCTCTTTCATGCCACTTATGGGAAGCTCCCGTGACGCCAAGCGGTGAACCCTAACTAAAAAATACCCCACAAACAGAACGAAAACCGTGTGTCAAAACCACTAGCTCACCTCAGATGCTATAACAAGAGATTGGGCCCTGAACCCAGGCTGGCCACGGGAGTTTTCCACAAGTGTTGTTTTTCTGTGTGTCAGAATCAGATGAGAGTTTCCGCGATATTAAAATAAATAAAAAAATTGGCAGGGTACTTTCACAAGACACAGATGAGAATGAGAGACCCAAAGAAGTAATAAGAGCTGGCTGCAGGTAAGAGACGGCGTCGCTTGGCAGAACTCGCTCTGCCTCCACTCTGCCATCGTTTGCTTTTCCCTTCTCCATTTCCTAATAGAACGGTGATAAACTTATGAACAGCCAAACAAATGTGCGGCATTCAGAGGATAAATTCCCTGAAAATAAAACAATAAATGCTCTGCCAGTCGATTGCCATTCCTCTGCCGACTTACTTCGGCAAGCACAATGTCATGTGCTTGATTTATTAATGCAGGCACGTCTAGCTGGGTATACAGAACCTGTCCATTTTCACTGGTCCTCTGTTTACAGGCTACTCTCTAGTTTAAGCCACGCAAATGATTAAAAAAAAGGCATTTTTGTTAGTATAAATATGGTAATTAAATGCTTTGTCAGTAGACCGTCACACAGATGTGTGTAGAATAATGTAGATATCATAGTGCGTATGGCATACATGTGGATATTTATTGCCAGATGTTATCATGTGGAATTATTCCAATCATTTCAGTGTAAGTAACTATATGGAAAAATATAGTAAAAGAAAGCTGGTGAATATTGACGTCAGTCTTTAACACAGATCTTTATCCAGGAATCTTTTTCACTCCCTTCCTGTAATTATTATTATTTTATTTTATTTTTTTATTCTGCATTCGAGGTACAATGTGTCTACATGGGGGGTGGGGGGAGAAGCCATGTGCAAAGGCTCAGCACGGAACATTGGACTGGGGAATTGTGGCCCCGGCTACTCAGGATATGTAAGAGGACAGTGGTGATGACATTGCGGTCACATGGTGACAGCGCCCCTGCGGAATGGCTGTGCTGAGGAAGGCTCCCCTGGTTAAGTAGTGCTAGCAAAGGTTTATCGCAGATGTCATTTTATCCTTTCAGCTCCTGTTTGACAGATAGCTTTCCCAGGAATTTGTCTCCCACCCCTTTAATTATTACTACTTTTATAGATTATTAGCTACATTCATTCTGCAGGTAAAAAACACATTAGAGATAGTTTAGATAGATAACATGAAATTGGTAAGAATGTGTCCTTTAGTCCCGTAGCTCCTTCTTCTGGCATTTTATACGCTGTTATTTTCTCCCTTTGTCTGTCTTCCCCGCAGCCATAAGTCGCTGATTTGTTGATAAGTAATTAAAATCAGGGCGTGTGGCAGAAGCCCACAGGTTCCCCGCGTGTGACGTCACCTTGCCCGTGCCTGCCGTACGCCTGCCCCCTTTCTGTTTCTGTTTTCTGATTTACCTGTATTTAGAGAACTGCAAATGTGGCATCCTGTTAACGACTTCACACCCATGGAATACTCCAATTAGCTGTTACCCAATACTGAACTAATTTGCATTTTAAAAACACAGACACCTGGTAACTGGTTCCAAAAAAAATGTAAAAAAAATAGAGGCTTCACAATGATGAGAACAGTGTTACATATGCTTGCTAAACATGCAGAATGATTGGGTAGCTTATTTATAAATAAATAAGCCTCTACATTATGCGTGAGACATTTTGAAGAGACTTGTAACGGATGTGGCAGAAACGGAGCCATGCGCATGTGTGTCTAATGGGAGATGGCCACATGCGCAGGCTGTATTTATCAGTGTTAGTCCACATTATGACCATCAACATCAGTAACGCTTTCTGCCCATTTTAAAAGCCACTCCCTACTTAGACATTTAAATATTTCTGTAATGGTTCCAGGTTTTGTAATGCCAGTCCATATTAAGTGGGGTAAATTCCTTTTAAAAAACCTTTCGAATTCTTATAATATATTCTCTATTCAAAGAAACTCAAATATTAAATATGCAGTTATAATACAGGCAGTCAGCTTGTTGTATGCAGCCGTCCATGAGATGTGAAACCTCTAATGTTAGCCTACTACTACTATCTGAACAGGAAAATCACAAGGAGACAATAATAACACATGGTGCTTATTTAGCTACCCACAGGACAGAAACACCAGCAACAACAACAAAAATGTCATTTTAATTTCTCCATGATATTGAAATGTCAAACAATTGAAATTACACAGTCAACATAACCTTAGGTTCATAACATAGCTTAAAACTTAAACAACATCTTGCAATGAAATGCTGCCTTTGGTTTAAGCTATGTCTAACTAGGCTTGGGTAGGATCTTATATACCATCACGCATCAGACAATATACTGTGCTAAACAGTATTTTTAAAAGCAACACTATTGCCATATTTTGAAATGTTGGCAATAATTTTGCCATCAGCTATGTAAATATTTTTAAAATAAAATTTATATTTGAATAACAATGTTTGACCTCCCAGGCCTAGTCCGCGTGGCTTGACTCGTATAATTTTTAGCCTATATTGTGCTATTTCTCCTCCTCTAATATCTGGCTTTGTTGCACAAATTAAATCCCATTTAACATCTTTAAAAAGTGGCTCAGAATTGGCTGTGTTGACTGCCACTGCTCTTGGGGTAGCTGCTGCATCCACAGATTTGCCCTTAGTTAGCTAATTATTTAGTTAGTTCCTTTTTTATTCTAATCATAAGCTGAGCATGTCTTCTTATTTTCTTGCCTTTCAGAACAAGACCGAAAGTTCAGTACAACGGCTATGTGGGGCATGAAAACACTAACGGACAGGCGTCATTTGAGAATCCCATGTACGACACAAACATGAAGCCGACGGAGGCGAAAGCTGTGCGCTTCGACACCACGCTGAACACGGTGTGCACTGTGGTATAGCCTCAGCTCGAGGCCGTGCCCTTCGACACCACGCTGAACACGGTGTGCACTGTGGTATAGCCATAGCTCGAGGCCGTGCCCTTCGACACCACGCTGAACACGGTGTGCACTGTGGTATAGCCTCAGCTCGAGGCCGTGCACTTCGACACCACGCTGAACGCGGTGTGCAATGTGGCATGGCCTCGGCTCGAGGCTGCGCGCTTCGACACCACGCTGAACGTGGTGTGCAATGTGGCATGGCCTCGGCTTGAGGCCACGCATTCTGACGCCATGCCACGGTGTGCACTGTAGTATAGCCTCGGCTCAAGGCCGCGCCCTTCGACACCACGCTGAACACGATGGGCACTGTGTCATGGCCTCAGCTTGAGGCCGCGCTTGGATGCCATGCTGTACACAGTGTGCACTGTGGCTGGGCCTCGGCTCGAGGCCGCACGCTTCGACGCCACACTGAACACGGTGTGCGCTGTGGCAGGGCCTCGGCTCGAGGCCGCACGCTTCGACGCCACACTGAACACGGTGTGCGCTGTGGCAGGGCCTCGGCTCGAGGCCGCGTGTCTTTGCGGAGAGCCGATATTTGGTGCCATGTGCCAGCCCCTCCCTCACCCCTTCCTCTGCTACCACAGTGACTCAACTGACTTTCTGGCAAAAATAGTAAACCACAAAAATGGGAGATCTTTATTTTTTGTAAACAGACTAATGGCAAAAAAGACTCTTCGCCGGGGAGAGACCATGATTTTGTGAAAGACTACGTGGATGATGACTTTCTTTTTGACGACTTAATGTTTCTCATGGCTCTTGCAGGAAGAGAGTGAATTCCACTGTTTTGTTTGTCGTACTTTATAAAAGCACTTTTTCTTGGATCGGAAGGATGGAAAACTGTCAACGAGAAACGAAGACAGCAAGTGCATCCTGAATCCGACATGGCTGCTTAAGCCATGCCAAACTTCTCAAATAATAATAAAAGTGGAAAGATTACAATGATAGGTGTGAGACAGACAAACTTGTCTGGTCTGTCTGGGCCTCGCTCCTGGGTCCCAAGAGGAGTGTCCTCAGCAGTTGTGTTTGCAAACCATAACCGCACAATTTTTGCACTAGCCTGTGACAGATGGACACAATGTCGATTCAAAAAGAATACAAACACATAAACAGAAAAACAGGGTTTATATAAGCTGACCATATGTATATAAACATGTTTCCATTCTCACAGGAAGCATATTGCCGTGCTACATGTTCAAACTACAGAAAAATGATAAAAATGCCGACTTCATCCCCTCATTGAGAAATGAGAGCATCTTTCCCACACAGCTCAACAAACGACTATGATGCCTATTAAATGATGCAGCTTTGTTTTCCTTTGTTGTTTTTGTTTTGAATTGCAACCGGTATATGTGCAAAAGAGCAGCAGCATTCTGTCGTTACTGTGCTAGCTTGGGTCTTCTGTGCAATACACCAACCCCACAGTGTTTCAGTATCGCAATGACGCTGATTCTTACTGCCCCAGAGAAATATTTTTATCGTGAGAAAGACATTTGGATTTTATTTTTTTAATTTCACCGCCAGTTTTAAATAGAAAAATTGCTGATGGTCTAGCTCCTTAAATCTGTGCTTCCCGATTTCATTTTGTTTTTTAGCAAATGATGCTACGCAGATGCCAAAATGATGGTCTTTTCTGTGGTCCCTCTGTTTCTCTCTGTTCCCACATTACTCGTACGTGTCTCTAACTGCTTACCATAAACACACCACTCATTGCGTGGCGTCAGGCTAGCTAAAAATCTGTCCCTTTTGCACAGCTTTCTGAGCTTACAAAGTGTTTAATTCTCATAAATGTTGCACTTACTTTGAATCACAGGTATAAACGTGGATGTCTGTCTGTGGTGTTATGTGTGAGGGGGTGTACGCTGTGTTCAGGCTTTTATCGTGTGTTTTCTAGTGCCATTTCCTGATCCTGCTCTCTTTGTACCAATGCTGGGGTGCCCCCCCATCCCTCTTGTTTCAGTACAACACTCATCCCTCCCCATCCTGCCCCAGAGAACTCGTCGGTCCCTCAGAACTCGGTCACCGTGTGAATTAGTGAGACACTGCCTTATTAAGAAGACCATCAACAGCCAAGTGCAGGGCTACTCAGAATATATACACTGTGATTTCAAAATTCACTGATTACGTTACCCCCTGCCCACCATGCCCTAGTCATTTTGGTACCATAGCGTGTTCATATACCCACTCTCACACCGAAAATTGACGTTACCCCCCCACCTACCCAAAAAAAACAGACCCCACCTGCCGGAGTTGGTGTACCTCCAGGGAGGCATGGTCATAGCACAGCAGGAGGCCCGTGGTGCAGGGTCTTGTGGAGTAGCATCTGGAGTAGCGGCGTCTCACTGAGCAGAGTCTCTCTGAGCGGCGTCTCACTGAGCGGCGTCTCTCTGAGCGGCGTCTCACTGAGCGGCGTCTCAGTGGTGTCTCGCTGAGCAACGTCTCACTGAGCGGCATCTCAGTGGTGTCTAGCTGAGCGGCATCTCACTGAGCAGCATTTCAGTGGTGTCTAGCTAAGCGGCGTCTCACTGAGCAGCATTTCAGTGGTGTCTAGCTGAGCGGCGTCTCACTGAGCAGCATTTCAGTGGTGTCTCGCTGAGCGGCGTCTCACTGAACAGCATTTCAGTGGTGTCTCACTGAGTGGCGTCTCACTGAACAGCATTTCAGTGGTGTCTCGCTGAGCTGTGTCTCACTGAGCGGCGTCTCACTGAGCGGCATCTCAGTGGTGTTTCAACTGATTGGCGTCTCACTGAGCGGCATCTCAGTGGTATCTCGCTGAGCGGCGTCTCACTGAGCGGCGTCTTACTGAGCAGAGTCTCTCTTTGAGGCGTCTCGATGAGCTGTGTCTCACTGAGCGGCGTCTCACTGAGCGGCATCTCAGTGGTGTTTCACTGAGCGGCGTCTCACTGAGCAGAGTCTCTCTTTGAGACGTCTCACTGAGCGGCGTCTTACTGAGCAGAGTCTCTCTTTGAGGCGTCTCGCTTAGCTGTGTCTCACTGAGTGGCGTCTCACTGAGCGGCATCTCAGTGGTGTCTAGCTGAGCGGCATCTCACTGAGCGGCATCTCAGTGGTGTCTAGCTGAGCGGCGTCTCACTGAGCGGCATCTCAGTGGTATCTCGCTGAGCGGCGTCTCGCTGAGCGGCGTCTCGCTGAGCGGCGTCTCGCTGAGCAGCATCTCACTGAGCTGCGTCTTGCTGAGCAGCGTCTCGTGTCGTTGTGTCTGTCCAGAGGAAGCGAGAGCTTCACCTTAATTTTTCTAAGAAATTTTCTATTTTGCATTTGATATTGTGTAAAATTGTGCCATGTTCGGTATGGAGCACCTATGGTGGAAGTGGTGTGTAAAGTATGGGAGGCTGGGGTTCGAGAAACAAAATAAGGAAAAACACACAAAAATCCACGGAGGAGTGTTTCCCCGACGATCCATCCACCATCTGCCTGTCAGCTTCCCGTGATGCTCGTACGCACCCAGGCCTCCCTCAGGCCCGCTGCAATAATGCCCCCCCCCCCTTAAGATAGTCTGGCCACAGCCCACGCCCCCCCACCCTGCAGCCCACCTCCTGAGTGACTCCACCCATGTGACGACATCGCCGTTCTACCATTTGCTGCTGACTGACGTAGGTGCAAAAGAAAATGTTTTTTTTTGTACAGAAATATATTTTTTATGAGGAAATTTGTAAAATTATGAAATATGCTGTAATTTTTTGATTAATGTAGGTATAAAATTGTTAAAATAAATGTTTTTAATATACAAAAATGTAAACTTTTATCATTTATGTAACATAACATGTCAATAGCTAGTTTTAAATTTGTAAACTCTTGCACATGTCAGTATATATGAGCCTGTATGAAATATATAATGTATCCTCTGACAGATACAAAGCAAAGACTCTCATATAAATTGTAATATAATTTGTTCAATGAAAGCATCTTTTGAAAAAATATAATTTGAATTAGAGATTAAATATTTGATCATAGTTTCTGTCTAGGCTGACTATTTCTATGTTATGTATGATAGTATTCAGAGTTATTTTTACTGTATATATGCGATAGTGGCGAGAGGTGACTTTCATGGACAGTATGGGCTGGTGTGCAGATAGTTTTTTTTTTTATGATGTTTTGAATGGCTTTCGGCTCCATGAGGGCACAACATTGAAGACACTTCATATCCGTCTTTTCACAGAGATACTCCTGTGTTTTTCATTGTGTCTGGAGTTCATTACAAGCTACCAATGGGTACTGTCACTTAGCCGTCTCCTAACAGCAGAAACCCCACACCAGCGCTTAGCCCCTGGGTATTCACCGTGTGTAATATGGACACTAGCAGTTACCTGACATCATTTCAGCAATTTCCACCTGCTCTTTCTAAGTGCTGCTAAAGGAAAACAGAAAAGCAGGCCAACACAAATGCAACACCCTCCAAATCACACACAGTTCACACGGAAAAAAGGATGGAATTGGCATGCTACTTGTTTTGTAAATTATATGAATTTTGAAAGAACACAAAGAGAAAGACAGCAGCTGTTCAGTCGTGGCTGCTTCACCGCTTATTCGCTAGCAGTCTCTTTGTTGGCCTTCCTAATATTTTCTACCAGCTCCTGACTAAATCTGACTTTGTCCCGTAGCTTTGGTCAGCAGGCATTTAACAGTGGTCTCCATCGAATGTAAGTGCCATCGTATATATGCGATGCCTTTAATCACGTAAATGTCTCAGGTGCAGCATTATAGTAATGCATCACTGTGTTTACAGATGATGTCCAGCACAGGAGAGTACACAAGTCTGCGCTGTAGAGAGTGGCTGCGTTTTATGCGGTTTGAGAGAGGCCTTTTATTTGTTCAGGAGCTTCTTATCATCCTGACGATCATGATACCATTTATGCTCACGGTTTCTGTTTATCAGTATCGCTGGATATCTTGCATTTAAATGTGGAGGCCGTCTAGCTGAATTGTTTCTGTCCATGTTTTACTCGTCCCTCAGCCACTGGGAATGACCTGCTGTGGCCTCTTCCAGCAGGATAATACACCCTGCCACACTGCAAACATTGTTCAGGAATGGTTTGAGGATCATGAAAAAGTGCTCACTGTGTTGACTTGGTCTCTACATTCCCCAGATCTCAGTCTGATCCAGCTTCTGTGGGATATTCTGGACAAACCAGTCCGATCCATGGAGGCCTCACCTCACAGCTTACAGGACTTAAAGGATCTGCTGCTAATGTTTTGGTGCCAAATACCACAGGACACCTTGTGCAATCCAAGCCCCAGACGGGTTAGAGCTGTTTCTGCGGCATGAGGGAAACCTATAGAGAAATGGTCTGCATTCCGGAACAGTGTTTTCAGTGTGGCAGGGTGCATTATCCTGCTGAAAGAGGCCACAGCCATTGGGGAATACCATTACCCTAAAGGGGTGGTCT
>JAODKM010000058.1:289098-308510 GCA_026780845.1 Petrocephalus sullivani | reverse complement strand
CACAGGTGAGACTAATCAAGCCCCGCCTGAGGGAAACACTGGGAAACAGACACGTTGGGCGGGGCTGATCATGACATGAAAATCCGTGCCCCCCCCAGAATTCCCTGCTGCAAACACAGCCACATGGATCCCAGCCTTAAAGAGGCATGCGATGGCAGGAGGCTGCCATGGGTGTGCGGGGAGAGCTGCCTTATCACCACCCCCCCACTACCGGAATATTGCCTGAGGGTAAATGATTCAAGATTCAAGATTCTTCATTTGTCACATACGTCGTTATACAGGTACAACACGCAGTGAAATGAATCCTGTACCACTCGTGTTTTGTTCAAATAACAAGTCTGTAAATTAGATAAAAAAAAAAATTTAAATGTGCAAAATATAATTATTCCCAAAAATATTCAGCGTGCGTCGGCGTGCGAGAGAATGACTCGAAGTATTACACGACTTGGACAGTCGCCAATAAGCTGCTGAGATTCCGAGTATCGCTCTCTTTGGAAATGTGCTGCGAGCCCTGGGGAGCATAATGAACAGGAAGGGGCCAGACCCTGGGGGGCGGGGGGGCATGGGGGTCAGGGCAGGGATGTCGGCAAATGAATCATCAGACTCCCTCAAGTCTCACGCTAGCATTGGAGATGCACATTCCAATTTACCAGGTGCCGGGATGGCCGTGCCTTGGGTGGGGCACAGTTCATCTCGATGAGCTCACGTTGTTAAAAAGGACCCCTAAGAGAGCCCCCAGCAGATGCTCGAGAAAAATATATAATAATAAGGTAATGAAGTAATCCACCTTTCATGCCACTGGGAGGGGTGGGACTGAACTGCATAGAGTCAGATTCCTGTCAGTGGCGATTTGGAAAAGCCAGCATTGCTGAGGCTGCTAAGGAGCCCCCCGCCTAAAGGAAGCTAGAGGCTCTTTACCCACAATCCCACCTCCAGCTGGGCACAGTCACAGTCTGGCCTTCCAAGTGCACAGCGCTCATTATGGCACTTTTAACTTCACAACCAAAGGTAATGAATTGATTTGCTGACTGATTGTTTGCTGCCTGGGACACCAGAGATATTTCAGTAGATTCCCTGTGAATGCAGAGTTTGGATTCCGATTGTCTCCAGATCGTACTGCGAACAGCACTGGCTTAATCCCCCAAAGGGGCTGCTTAGCTGTTTCTGGGTCCCACTGTCCACGTGTCACATGAATGGAGAAATGGGTGGAAATTGCAGGTTCACACTCTGAATATATGCATTTAGACAGTAAAATGATATTTAGGTATGTATGCAAAGAATGCCAGGGAATGAATCGATCAGAATTCAGCTCAGAATCAACGGATTTCACAGTGAATGTTCAGTGTCCCCACCCACCCCCGGTGCCCCCATGACTGAGAAAATGTAGCCAAAGTGCCCTTCAGAGTGGCGAAAGCATACTATTGGCTGCTGTTCACTAGATTTAGCAGTGTCTAGGGTGCCCCTTTCATATGAGATGATGTGATCCTGTCTGTGGTGCCCTTCCAAGTGAGAGAACATGATGAAGTGTAATGGTGAACAGAACGTGTCTGACGGTTGCCCTCCAAGTGACGGAGATGAGATGTGGTGCCCAACTGAGATGCAGGTTCCAGTGAGAAATAATGTACCAGGTGTTCCTAGGTGTAAGGAAACCTGGTATCGACAAAACACTAGTAGTATGATCTTAATCAGGGATGAAGACTATGTCACCATACATAGCCAACCACTGTACATGTCACACAGAAGGCCTCTGCCCTTCAAACAGCCTGAGCCTACAGTTGCCGCCGGTACAGTTCAGATCAGCCAGTACCATGTTTTACTTTTATGTTCTCCTGCATGCATCATCCTGAGGTCATGAAGTAAGGTTTTACCTTGTTTTTGTATACTTGGTGACTAGGGCGGGCAGGGGTAACCCAGGGTAGATTAAACGGACTGGGGGCTAAAGCAAATTTTTTTTTTTGGGGTTCAGACTGGGTCTTTAACCTGACTGTCCAGAAAGTAATAGAAAGGGTGGGAGTGCAAATCACTTGTCT
Source organism: Petrocephalus sullivani (assembly GCA_026780845.1). Lineage (NCBI taxonomy): Eukaryota > Metazoa > Chordata > Actinopteri > Osteoglossiformes > Mormyridae > Petrocephalus > Petrocephalus sullivani. The sequence goes on along the minus strand of JAODKM010000058.1, from coordinate 306,480 downwards.
TAATAAGTGGCTGCATGCCTGGTGGTGCAGAAGCATCCCAAATGACATCACATACCTCCTGCATGACATCACAGCCTGGCATCATCTTGCACTGTCGCCATCAGATGCTGCTGCTCATGCTGCCTGTGGTCTGTCCTCATGCTGTTACCCTGCATCCGTCAGTCTGTCACAATAAATCACACGGCAGGAGACTCTGGATCCAGCCACACCTCCTAAATAAATGATCAGGAGGAAAATGAGACTTTTACTCCAGGAATTCAGGTCAGATATCATTGTCAAGGGACCCCCAGTAGCTGTGATTTTAAACAGACGAATGAGTCTGCGCCCCTTAATCACTACCCCACCTGTAGGCCAATGTGTTATTTGTTGTGGAAGATTATCCAGAAGAAAATGAGGTTCGTTTGTCTATAATGAGGACTTTTAATTGAGGTAGGCACACTATATGGTTATAGGGTATGACTTGCTCCCTCTTAGGGGCAACACAAGCTCATTAATCTTTAATACATATGGCTGGTATTACAACTGACAGAGGTTAATGATTGAAAAGTGCTTTGAGGATTTGTGTGGCTGGCAGAATGGGAACAGCTTTATAATTCACTAACTGGTTTGTCTGTGTGATTCTGTCGTCATCAAAGATGCGGCTTTTTTCTTGGGAGCTCAAACCCCACATGGATGTAATACTAATTCAGGCTCAGTTAGCAACGGCAATGCAAACTATGAATGTCTATTACAAGCCACATGGCCACTGATTGTGTGTATATGCTGTATATGTACTGGGCAGGGTACCCTGGACAGGATGCCAGTCCATCACAGGGCACAGGGCAGGGTACACCCTAGACAGGATGCCCGTCCATCACAGGGTACAGGGTTGGGGCACATTGGACAGGATGCCAGTCCATCACAGGTCAGAGGGCTGGGGCACCCTGGACAGGATTCCAGCTCATCACAGGGCACAAGGTTGGGGACAACCAGAACAGGAAGCCAGTCCATCACAGGGCATAGGTTTGGGGACACCCTGAACAGGATGCCAGTCTATCATAGGGCATGGGACAGGGGACACTCTAGACAGGATGCTAGTCCATCACAGGGCACAGGGTTAGGGACACCCTGGACAGGATACCAGTCTATCACAGGGCAGAGGACACCCTAGACAGGATGTCCGTCCATCACAGGGTACAGGGTTGGGGCACCTTGGACAGGATGCCAGTCCATCACAAGGTACAGGGATAGGGACACTCTGGAGAAGAAGATGATAAATTTAAGCAGAACGCATTATCAGACAGCTTTGCTGTCTGTGTAACAAAGGGCTTTGTGGTTTCTTAGGGTATCTGAATATCTGTCAAATTTTTGGAAATTTGGGGCCTGGACCAGCTGCAGGATCTGTTAGCCATATGGTGCCTGTGGGAGGCAGTGTGGCTCTGGTGACGGTCCGGCGGACGTTGCGGAGCTTTATTAAGCCATTACGACCCCCCCCCCCTCCCATTTGAATGCATGCATGGGCAATAACAGGGAATTTAATATAATTCAGAAACGCTCTGCGGTGGGCAGGTCCAGTGTGTCACGCCCCCAGGCAGAGCGGCTCATTAAAGTCTGATGGGGGGGCAAAAGGCAAGCAGGGGGCACTCATTTCTGCATCTATTTTTAATTTTACTGAGAGATGGCTGGCGTGCTGAGGATGCAGTGAAAGAAAGATGAGAATAGGAGGGGGGTGAGAGGGATGGAAGGCAGCACCAAGGCCAGAGCAGGGGCCGACGGGAGGGTAGGGGCCAAGGCGGGAGCAGGGGCTGACGAGAGGGTAGGAGCCAAGGCTGGATCAGGGGCCGACGGGAGGGTAGGGGCCAAGGCGGGAGCAGGGGCCGACGGGAGGGGGCGGACCCGAGGCTGGAACAGGGGCCGACCAGAGGGTAGGAGCCAAGGCGGGAGCAGGGGCCAACGGGAAGGTAGGGGCCACGGCGGGAGCAGGGGCCTACGGGAGGGTAGTGGCCAAGGCGGGAGCTGGGGCCGATGGGAGGGGGCGGAGCTGAGCCAGAGCAAGGGACGAAAGGAGGGGAGGGGCTGAGGCAACATTGTGGGTGTAGCCTTCAGTCTGCCACCCTACATAAGCCGGTGTGGAGAACAGATTCATTGATGGACTTTGGCTTTCACTCTCAGCACGGATTACACTTTGCTTTTAGCAAGCAAGCCCACTCTTTCCATCCAGTAATGTTAGCATGCTCAGCGAGGCTGGGCAGCCAGTTGACCTTGGACCCTCCGAGGTTTTTCTCTCCGTATTCTCTCTGTTATCATCTTGCTTTCCTTCTTTCATTTATTTGGCTTTCCCTTTCCCTGGCCTTGAATTATTCTGTATAAATGATGCAGGAATGTATTACAACACACACCACTCATGTAAATAGTATTAAGTTTGACAGTGTTTTTTCATTTAGTTTTAATTGTAGTCTTTTGATGGAAATGCAGTTTTGTTTTTGCCATAATTTAGTCATCCGATTTTTTTGTGTTATTTACAAAAATGATAGAATATGTAGTCAAGGAAATCTACTTCAGGTTTAATTGACTAAATCTACATTGCATGCAAGTTCATTTTGAAAATTTCACTTCATTTTCTGAGTATGCACACACACACATACTGTATTTAACTGTTGTAAAGGGTGTAATATGAAACATTGCACTAATTCGAAATGGCTTTATAAGAACTTTAAAATAAATGCTAGATACAACCAAAATGTATTCAGAACCAAAATACTTGAATAGGATGCATCTTTATTTGTATTACAAATAAAAAACCCAGCGCACAGAACGTGAATAAAGAACCCACGTGCCGTCACTCAGAAACATAAACAAGTCTCACACTAGTGAGAACCAACCGGGGCATGCTTATTTCTAAACCTAATTCAGCTCATGACAATGCACTTTTCAAAGACATTAAAAGAAAAATCGTCTATTTGTTTCTATTTATTTCATGACTGTGATGTGTATCCCTATAATTACTGCTCCGCGCGGCTTACACTCAATACTGAATTGAATCAGACCCCTTTGTTGGTGCACCTCTGACTGGTATATTGCCGAAATGGCCATCATGATAAGAGCAGCTTGCAACCTAAAGTATAGCAGACCCCGACAGGTCACTCACGCATGCTTCCAGCACCGGGTACTGGCCTGTAGGCGTCCCGCGAGGTATGTTGGGGGTGTCTTTTCACGGCGGCCCAGCTGACCATAACCATCGCCTGTGGCAGCGTGACTAGCTGCTTATCCGTTCTCTCTCCCAGGGCCCAGCTCCTTGTGGATCATATGAATACGCCGGAATGCCATTTGGCATCTGATGCAGCTGCAGCTCCTGGAGGCTGTGATCACGGGGAGCACTGCACTGCCAGTGGAATGGCGTGGAAACTTCCCCTCTCCTTCTTATCAGCAGGCTCTGTGGAGACTGCATTTACTAACCTGCAGCTAATTACCTGGAAATGAGTGCATTTTTTTATTCCTGTAACATGGCTGTTTTAAATGCTCACTTCTCCATCATTCATTTTCCAAACCCTATAAAAGCTTCCGGATCATAGGTCTGGCAGTCATTTGATCTGATCCATAAAAGTGATTCTAACATTAAAATGAATCGATTATCCCATTAATGTTTTCATAGGGTAAGTGCATTAAGGCTTTGATGAATAGCACTGCATTCGCTCTATGACAGTCATTTTCTCTCCATAGCGCAAACTCTAAATTGTCTCAGGCTTTGTTCCCAGCCGGTCAACATTTCCGATCTTTCCTGCCAAGGTTTTTTTATTGACTATTATTTCTGCCTGGAACATGATGGAGTGGAAGTCAAACGTGGGTCATTAGCAGCATGTACTGTAGCCAGCAGCCGCTGCGTTCTGTTTGATCCAGCAATAGGACGTCAGCAGAGGACATCACTGACCACTATCGCATTCACTGGACAAAATTCTCTTTTTTCCCCACAAAATGAATGCGTTATGAAACATAAAGGAATGTCATACTGTCAGAGCAGCTGGATGTGCCTGAGAAGGAGGTATGCTACCGGCTGGGCGAACAGTGTGAGGAGGCTTCTTCAACAGCTCCCATCTTTGGTCGAAAAACACCACTGAGCTTGCCAAGACAGATCTTCTCCTAAATGCCAAGCCCCGGTAGGTGTTCTGAGCACCAGGCCTCAGAACTCGGGGCATTAACCCACCTTCAGGTTGGTATGACCTGTCCATTTACCAGATTGTTACCAGTGGCCCGGTGCAGCAGTTTGTCAGACTGATCCACAGGCTATGGCCGTCCCATGTCACCCCCACATTTCCAAAGCTGCCCTGCGACTGGGGGGGCAATTTCCCGAGCAGCTGCCCTGCGACTGGGGGGAGTCTGTCATCCCTCAGACTCCCCACATGGAGGCCCCAGTGGAGGCCCATGTGGGGTCACAGCATAGAGGCAGCTGTTTTCCTGGACATCTGTCCATAGACAGTGATTCAGCCTCTGGTAGTGAGACAGTAACCTCACTGCTGCCCAAACCAGTGGCGCATGGCTGCTATTGCAATGGGAGAGAAACCCAGGGGCAGGGAGGCTGGTGCACACTCTGGCACACCATGGAACCCTGCAGGGACAGGCAAGGAGCTCACGCTGGGAAGAGTATGGGAGAGTATGACCCAGGGTGGCAGGAAGGGATGGGGGCTTATTGGGGCATGGCAGGCTGGTGCAGAAATGCAGAGAAAATGCAGGGATCGGGCAGGGGGCTAGGCGTGCCCTTCAGGCTGTTACTCACATTGCAAATTCATTTAACTTTATTTGCGATTATTCTGCAATGACTGAACAGGCCCCCTACTGCCCAGCCTCGAGGCATCCACAACACTGCCTGATAAGAAACTGCTGAGGATGTTTTCCGAGTTCTCTTGTGGGACTGATGTGATCCACAGGTCAGGATCAGAAAGCAGCATATTTTCCAGTAGACCCCAGTGTCCTGGCGTCGTGGAGGAGAGGTCGTGCTCCCCAGTCGGGGAGGCCCAGCACGTAAGCCGGCTTCAGCGGGAAGGTGTGTGCATGAAGTTTGTGGCATTACAGGGTTCGAGATCAGATGGCAGGGTTTAGCTGGGTGTGCAACAGATGTCCCGCTTGGCCTGGGAGCACAAAAACCAAGCTTGTTATTAACCCATTTTAAGCACAGAGGAACAAAAAATATATAATTTTGTAGGTATAACTTCCTGGCCACTTTCAAAGCCCATGCATTTCCATTTTAAAATTTGTTAGTTTTGATTCAGAGCAGGATAACAAAGTCAGGCAGAGTTTGAGCTCCTCGTCTCAATCATCTGTCCACTTCAATGTCCAGTAATTCCATTCGTGTGTGAAAGAAACACCCCGGTTATTGGAAATTTCATTTCAGGAGAACAACATCTGTGATGGATCCGTAGAACCAATTTTGTACTTGTTTGTGGATCATAAAATAACATTTAAGATGCTAATCTGTAGTTTTTTGTTTAATTCTTATTATATATTTTTTTATTATATATTTTATCAACATGGAGAATCGGTCTTATTCTGCATAATGTAAGTGGCTGCTTGGCACTTCATTGTGCATTAGAAATTCTCTGTGAACACCTCTGATGTATATTTCCACTGTCGTTCCTATTCACCAGCTCCCAGCAGTCATTGTTCATAATTCATCTGCTCTTTCAGGCTAAATGAATGCTTGGGAAATGACTTTCTTTAAAAATACTTAGGGGATAAAGCCCAATATTCACAGCAGGCACATCACATGCCTATGGGGGGTGTTAACCTTGTTACCGCTGATTAATCTGCTAGCCATCGGATTCAGTCTAGGTTAGAAAACACCTCATAAATACTGCATTTATAAAGACTGAAAATATGTCCTCCAGTGCTACTTTGTGAAATGTGTCTGTAATTGGTTGCTCCTTGTCTCCTTAGTCCATTAAAATTGCTGTGCCCTTTTTGACCTGCTGACCCAGTGAAAGTTCCCCACCTCGTTGAGGTCTGCGTGACCAGCTTCCAGATCCTCGTGAAGATTGTAAACGGGCCTGCGAGATGAGATCCCCACTTCTGTGTGGGAATTACTGAGGGAAACATGCGGGTGAATCCTAACCTAGCATTTTTTTTGCTTAACAGAAAGCAGATATGGGGAGTATTTCAATTAAATGTATTTAATTACTTTTAAGTATTTTATCATTTGTATACAGGGAGAACCAACTGGTGCACTTGGCATTATATTATATGCATCACAGCCGCTGGTTCCCTTTTTTTTGAGCGTAAATCTAAAAAAGAGTTTCTTTGAGTTGGTGCATGTTTGGCAGTCTACTGTAAGACAGGAAAATTCACATATTATGATAAATCATTTCAGAAAGCATTGGTGTGCTTCCTTTCCCGGAGACCGGCACACACCAGCCTCTCGTGTTAACCACCGCCACTAAATCTGGCGGAAACACTGGGTATAAATTAAGAGTGTAACGGTTCTGAAATTGAGACTGAAACCACAGCACAAACATTTACAATCTCGTATCGCGGTTCGGGGAGTCAGAACCACGATATTCCCCACCCCAACCTGCTGCTGCAGGTGCAGCCTGTTGAGCTCACATCACGTTACTAATGATGCAAGTCATTTTCTTTTAACGATTAACACATGTAAATCACAAATTATTATTCTATTTAAAGCTGTAAAGTTGGTATAGCTGTTTATTTTTTAAATATTATCAGGGCTATAACAGTACTGTCACGCCCTGCACGTCTGATCCTCCTGTGTGCCAGGCCCCCCTCGTTACCCTCGTGGGAATCCTCATGTTAACAGCCGTTTCTTGTTTGATGTTAGTGCTTAGGTGTATTTGGTCTGTCTGAGTCCAGTCTCCCCTGTCAGTCATTGTCAATGCTTGTTGCGCTCGCAGTCGTGTATGCTCCTGTCTGTACCCCGTTTTGTTTATTAAATGCCCCATGGAAGGGCTTAACGCCTGCAGCTGCATTCATGAGTCGTTCTTCCCGACGCAAACATGACAGAATGACTGACCAAAACACGCGACCCAGCGGCTGCAAGCCGGCACCACCCGCGCCGCCTTACCTGGAAGCCGAGGACGGTCCGGACGAAGCTGATGGCTTCTTCCTCTGGCGGGGGAACCAGCTGCTAACCGAAGAGGAATGGCTGTGGCAGCAGATGATGGGAGAGAAGGACGAGGACGCCGTATATCCCGCTCCGTGCCGCGCCTCTCCGCGGATGCCGCCGCCGACCCGTGCGCCCTCGGGGCTCTTTGTTGGATCCGCCTCACTCTCCGTGGGTTGTGCCGCTATGCCGAGGGGACCAGCAGCTTCTCCCTTCCGGGGAGGGACGCCATCCCGCGGGTCCCCAAAACTTCCAGGAAGGTGGTACCGGCAGCTCCTGCGCTGCTTCCTGCTTCACGCCTGTTCCCATGCTGCCGGCTCCCGTATCACCTATTCCCGTGCTGCCGGCTCCAGTGTCGCTGCCTGTTCCCGTGCTGCCGGCTCCGATGTCACCTATTCCCGTGCTGCCAGCTCCTGTGTCGCTGCCTGTTCCCGTGCTGCCGGCTCCGATGTCACCTATTCCCGTGCTGCCAGCTCCTGTGTCGCCGCCTGTTCCCGTGCTGCCGGCTCCGATGTCGCCTATTCCCGTGCTGCCAGCTCCTGTGTCGCCGCCTCTTCCCGTTCCGGAGGTTCCTGCTCCGGTCCCGGTGCTTCCTGCTCCTGTCCCGCCAGCTCCTGTGTCGCCGCCTCTTCCCGTTCCAGGGGTTCCTACTCCTGTCCCGGTCCTGGATCCTGACTCAGCTCCTTCCTCTTTGGAGGAGGAGGAGTTGGAGTGGGACCCCTCAGGGCTTGCCCTTACAGACCCTGGAGACTCTGTTGCCACCTGCCTCCACAGCCCTGCCCGCAATGAGGCAAATCCCGTCGATGGTCCCGTTTCTCTGTTTCCCGGAAGGGACAGGGACACCTGTGTCGGGGTCGGTTCCCACCCGCCCTGCCCCCTGGCTCGCCCTCGGCCCCTGTGGCTCGTGGGGCGCCTTCGGGTCCTCCGGCTCCTCCTCGGCAGTCGCCTGTGGGGCTCCCTTTGGCGCCTCGTCCGTCGTCATCGGCCCTGCCTCCGGTGTCTCATCGACTGCCTGCGGGTTCCCCTGCTTCGGCTCCTCGGCCGCCTCCGGGTCCCTCCGCTCCGCCTCGTCGGTGGACTGCGCCTTCTCCGGCTGTGGCTCCGCCTTCTCCTGCCGCGGCTGTGTCTTCCTCCTCACCTTCGCCTTCCTCCTTGCCTCTTCTGGTGCCCCCTTTGCCTTCCACCTCGCCTCCTCTGTTCATCCCTCCGCCTGCCTCCCCGGCCCCTCCGGGGTCCCCTCCTGCTCCGGCTTTGCGGTCACATGCGGCCCCTGCAGCTGCCGCCTCTCACCCTTGGGGGGTCCCTCAGGCTCCCCGTTTTCCCCCGCCTTCTGCCCCCTAGCCCCCTGGTTTTTTGCCTCCTGGTTTCTTGCCCCCTGCCCCCAGTGTCTGCTTCGTTCCCCTTTATTCCTCCTGTGTCCCCTCCTGATCCTTTTGTTCCTCCTGGTCCCTCTGTTCCCCCGGTGTCCCCTGTTCTGCTTTCCCTGTGTTTGTTTGCCCAGCCTGTCGTGTGTCGGTTTCTGTCGTGGTTGTTGCCCTTGTGCCTGTTCTGTGTGTCTGTCCTGTTCCCTGTTCCCCATGTTTTTGCTTTTGTTTTTCAGGTCCCGTGTCCCTGGTCTTGTCTTGGCCCTCTTCTTCGGCGTGCCCGGTGTGCGCGCCTTTGGGGGGGGGGTTCTGTCACGCCCTGCACGTCTGATCCTCCTGTGTGTCACGACCCCCTCGTTACCCTCGTGGGAATCCTCATGTTACCAGCTGTTTCCTGTTTGATGTTAGTGCTTAGGTGTATTTAGTCTGTCTAAGTCCAGTCTCCCCTGTCGGTCATTGTCGATGCTTGTTGCGCTCGCAGTCGTGTATGCTCCTGTCTGTACCCCGTGTTGTTTATTAAACGCCCCTTAGAAGGGCTTAACGCCTGCAGCTGCATTCATGGGTCATTCTTCCCGACGCAAACATGACAGGTACATGTATTTGTTTTGTGCTATTTTATATGTATTATTTTACTATTTTACACGTGTATTTGCATTTTCAAATTACAAATGGTATTATAATTAAATACCTCTGAGATCAGTATTTTGTACTTTATTGTGTTACATTTCATGAGCAAGTATTTGTAATTTGTAAAAATACTTTTTTATGCATTTGTGCCCATCTCTGACAGAAATGCACGTGTGCCCATGCAGCATGTGTGGAGAGAGTTATAAGAATGTCACTGCATGCCGGAGTCCCTGGTAACACCAAACTCCACACTTTCCTCTGGATGTGTGCGGCACCCTGATAATGCTGACTCATTTGGGCCACGCCCCAGGGGACAGACCCCCCCAACCCACAAGGCCTCCAAAAAGTTAATCCGGTGCTTACCCTGACAGGTGAAGAGATGAAAGGCCCTGGCGTGGAAATAAGCGTGGTGCTGGCGGCACCTGCGACGGACGGCTTGAGCCTTTGAAGCTGCGAGCATCACTGCAGAGTGAAGGGAATTTAACTGCCAGGGATCCCGGCTCCGTGTCCGTCACTGTGAGCTTTCTGAGGGTGTCAGTTAGGAGGAAATATAACTGGCAGGAATCCCGGCTCTGTGTCCGTCACTGTGAGCTTTCCAAGGGTGTCAGTCAGGAGGGAATTTAACTGGCAGGGATCCCGGCTCCGTGTCCGTCACTGTGAGCTTTCCGAGGGTGTCAGTCAGGAGGGAATATAACTGGCAGGTATCCCGGCTCCGTGTCCGTCACTGTGAGCTTTCCTAGGGTGTCAGTCAGGAGGGAATTTAACTGCCAGGGATCCCAGATCCATGCCTGCCTGGAATGGCCATAATTGCCAGCCAGTATGGTCTTCATTCATATTGTTGCTTTTCATAGCCCATCGAAATGGAGCCCCGTGTGATGCAGCGATGGAAGAAGGGACTTTATTTGGGTACAGATGAACGCGTGTCTAAGCAAAGGAGAGAAATGAGAAGGCAGCCATTTTGGTGTTGACACCAGGGTTCGGGAAGCAAACGTCCCCATGTGTGTCTGAGGGATCTTTGTAGGATCTTCCTGCTGTTACATGTGTCTCAGGTGTACGGGCCCTAGCTGCTTCTTCACTGGCAGCCATTGGCTTTCATCACACGGCAGGCTGTCCATGCTAACCACAGGTGTCCTGATAGTGCATCAGTGACAGCCACGTTTCACTGTCGCACGAAGAATTACGACAGGCTCTACAGGACGTGACACCAGGCTTACCTGAAACCTGTGCGATGTAATTTAATATTGCCTGAGTGACACTGTGAAAGTGTCACAGCAAGATGTCACATCAAGGACTGCAGCCGTTAACATGTATGGCAGTTGGGTATGGCAGGCTGCTATATGTGATGATATGAAATGATTTTCATATTTGTGGCATTAATGTAGAGGATTCCACGTCTCAGACTATTGTGAAAATAGCAGCTTACATTGCTGGGAATCAGCGAGCCTGAACATGCCCCCGTGTGAGGGTGCTCTGTCGGCTTCAGCGAGGCACACCACTCACATGCATGTAATAACCCCACCCCGTTCCGTGTTGGAAACTCGCCTTTGCCAGATGAAAGGATCGGAAGCCCAATTAGGGAGTGTGGCAAGGGAGGGGACAGCCCCTGGCTTTGATGTGCAGACAGGCAGCGGGCTTGGGCGGGGCCCCTCCCCTGTCACCGTGGTGATACCAGGGGCCTGTTTGAAGGAACCCTGCTACCCTACCAGGTGGTGTTGGAGCTCTTCTCTGTTGACACCATGGCAGATGCGTCCTCATTAAAGTGCAGCGATGACGTCCACCTCACCCCCCCCCTACCAGTTGCATTAAACAATGGCACGGGGCCTGGACCTTGGAACCAAGCACAGAGTGGCTCTCACGGAAGCCGGCGAGACTTCACGCTGATTTTCTGATCTGTGGGCCTCACCTCTGATTCTGATTTCAGGTCAGAGAAGCATAATTAGGTAGAAACGGGAAGATGAGGTTTGTTAGAAAGAAGAATGTTTTATTCTGTGTTTTCAGGATCTCAGTGTGTACAGGAGTGGCCAAAGCCCATTTACCACCCAAAGCAGCTGGCACTGCCCAAATCCACCCCACAGCAGGAAGGTGGTGATGGTTTAATATCAGGAGATAATCAGAATCAGGTGATTATGAGGAGACGCGGCCCTGGGTGACGCCCATCTCACGCTTAGCAGGAAGAAAAGATCCACACTTTTTAAAAAGATAAAAAGCATATCTGAGTTAGCCTAGCTGAACCCGCTAAGAGTTACCCCGCACACCATCTTTACGGGTATTTTTTAAGTTATATAACATTTTTATATCTTTATATCGCTTATAGTCACACAGCAATGCTGTCTGGACTGTGAGCTCAGGGCACACAATCTTTAAGTACTAAAAAACTGCAATGAACAGGTGAATAGAGACAGAAATAGTTAGTGCTTAGAGGCATTTCCAAATTCGTCCACATCACTGTCAGTTTATATGTTATTTCATCCATCTGTAATGTATCCAGTCATGCACCATTGACCCTTTTTACGATGTGGGCCAGTGTCATTATACCATTTTTCTGTAATTTTCCTGCAGACGTCTAAGTATGATATATCTTTTGAGACCAAAAAAGCAAAAATGGACAGTCAGTGTTTACAGAAAAGACACCTGGTTATATCCTCATAGTAGGTAAATTTCCCCCAAATTGTTGATGATTCATCATGCTGACTGGTGTGGGAACATGAGATGGAATCCATGAGCTTTGAACAAGTTACATGACCTTGTCGCTCCTCAGAACCCATCAGGCACTCATCACTAATGTAATTCAGCAGAAATCGCGGTAAATACCAACCAACTCGCAAGTTAAAAAAAGCATGTGTGAGGATTAGGCGAAGCTTCCAGGAGTGCGTCTGCTTTTGTGAGAGCACGGTTCCTCTGAAGGCACTGCTTGTGACTGCGAAAGGAGGGGCCGTTTGCTGAAAGCGCTGCCTCTCTGCATTTCACTGCATTTCATTGCATTTCACTGCATCTTTTGCCCCTGCCAGAATTAAATCAACCCTTTTTTAACTATAATGGTGCATTTCAGAGAAGACAATTTATTATAATTATGTAGGAGTGTAGAAAGGACAGGGAGGTCTAAGGGGAGTCCCAAACTGGGCGTTCTCAAGTGGAGGGAACTGTAGTATTCCTGATCAATGCAATTTACCGACTTTATGCAGACATAGTGCTTATTTTACTGTTATGTTGATATGTATTGTTAATTGTTTGTGTACACTTTGTAGTGGAGAACAATTCTGTACTAGTGCTCAGAACAATAAAAGCTGGCATGTAACGATGCAAACATGTATGGTTTTACCTGAAAACTGAATCTTGGTGAGGTTACCGAGCTTTGGAAGAAAGACCTTGCATGTTTTTTCTGGATATGAAAGCAGAGCCATGCACCCCAGCATCCTTACGCCTCAGAGATAAGCCGCAGGAGCTTTTCAGAGACTTTCCGCTGCTGGTCCCCAGTGATGTACATCTTAGGAGCCACCCTCTCACATGTCTCTGCCAAATATGCAGAGCAGGCACTGGTGGATGTGACACTGTTGTGAAACAGGGGGGCTGAAATTACAGCCAAACTAATGATACAACAGATCATCTGGCTTTCAGTAGCGGCTCTTCTTAATGTTTTTGTTTTACACTTATTGGCCTCCCGGGCAAGCCCAAATGAGTACTCTGTTAGTCACTCACAAGGTACGAGCATGACGACCGCAGCCGCGTCTGTGTGCCGCCTACGGGCTACAGCCATCCACACGCCTCGTGATGTTTGGTCTTTTCCAACACACGAATGTGGAAAAGTTAAATAAGCCCTGTTCCTGGAAATCATGTAACCCAGGTAGATGTTTATCTATAACACAGTTTGATATTTGGTTAACCAAATAGTACTATCTCTTAATACTGGGCTGTTGTTCATATGTGGAGCTGCTCTGAATATTAAATCCTTGTTGCCAGTGGTAGGCGGTGTGGTATCGGCTTCGAATCACAGCCTCCTCTTGTATTCTCTGGTTCCCTGTGTCCAATCGACACGTCTGACGCATGGTGTATCCAGCAAAACTGCAGTTCAGCCTTCTTCACTACAGATATGACCCTGTGTTACCTGAAGGTGGCAAGAATCTTGCTGTTCTCTATTGTGCATTTAGAATGCCTGACCATGATGTAAGCAAAGCGATTTGGGGGCTCTCTGCTGGTGGTTTACAGTATTCTCACAGTGTGTGCCCCCAGGCAGTTACCACGGTGATCCGTGGTATCAGAATATTGAACATTTCCAGAAATAACAATATTGTCAGGAATTTCTCAGCCCAGCCATGCCATAATATATTAAAATGATATCTTGTTTTTTAGCTCAGTTTTAACAGACACACTGGGGCTAAGAAGTAAACTTCAAGATTAATTTGCATTCTTTGAGAGGTGTAGCTGTAATGACCTGCCTTCCCGCCCCTCCCAGTCCCTCCCCAGAGTGCCTAAGGAGCCACACCTGCTGCCTGATTGTCTCTCCTCTCGTTTCAGCCCTCGTGTGGATCACTCCAGCTGCCGCCTGTTTGCCCCCTCGTTAACCCTGTATAAAAGTGCCTCCCAGGCCTGTGCTCCCTAGTCCAGTGATTGATGGCAATCCCCATGTAGGCCTGCAGTGGCCCCTAGCACCGAGCTTCTGTTTGGCCCTACATGTCCCCTTTGTTTACCCCGTTTGCTTCCCTGAGCTCAGTGAAGGCTCTGTTTTGTGTTCTCCATCCTGGCTCCCGTCTCTAGTTCGGTCTTGTCATGACAGTAGCGACTTAAAGTTACTCGATTGCCCTGCTTTATAAATGGGAAACATGGTGGGGGTGGGCAGACTGGTGGATTCTGGAGACCAACGAGGAGCTGTCCCGGGAACTTTAGCCAGTGTGTGAAGGTCTTCTCAAAGCTGGCAGAGAATGCTCTCATTGTGACGTTACTGTAATGTTATTTTTGCATATTGCATTTTAACAAAGGTTCTGTCAAAGTCAGCATGGTAAAATAAATACCTGAACATCCATATACAGTCATCCCTCGCCACTTCGTGCTTCGACTTTCGCGGCTTCACTCCGTCGCGTTTTTTCCAAATACAGTACTGTGCTCATTAAAGTGTATACAGTACTGTACTTATTAAAGTATATACAATACTGTGCTCATAAAAATATATACAGTACTGTGCTTATTAACGTATATACAGTACTTTATATTAATTAAAAAGCAAACGCAAGTTTGTTTCTCTCATAAACGCAAGTTCGTTTCTCTCATATACACAAGTGTTTGTGATTTCTGAGAACTTTTATCTAAGCCCCACCATGGCTCCTAAATGTGCTGCTTCTTCTAAGCCTTCTGCTTCTTCTTATTTTCATAAGTTAGTGGTTCTGTGTAAGAGCTGTGTGTGTGTGTGTAATTAAATGTACAATAATAATAATATGATATTTGTAACATGTCTTATTTTCTCTAATTTATTGGGTAATACGAGTGTAATTGTGACAAAAGGGTGTTGTTTCATGTCTAGAGGGCTCTAATAATGTTAAACCGTATTTAGAAGGTCGTAAACAGGTTTTCTATGCTCTAACTACGAAAATATTCGATTTATAAATAAAGAATCCTACTTCACGGGAAATCATTTTTCACGGTAGAGTCTGGAACGGATTAAATGTAATAAATGAGGGACGTCTGTAATGCACTTACTGTAGAAAACCATTGTTTTATAATAAAATATTATTTCATAAAAGCACTATAGGTGTATGTTGGAAATGTGCCATCCCGCCCTGACCCCGTGACCTTTGAGGGGTAAGTGTCACCCACTGCTCTACCGTGCTCTCCTTCTGCTTTGGTTTCATTAGTCTTAGTTGAGCTCAGTGAAGGCTCTGTTTTGTGTTCTCCATCCTGGCTCCCGTCTCTAGTTCGGTCTTGTCATGACAGTAGCGACTTAAAGTTACTCGATTGCCCTGCTTTATAAATGGGAAACATGGTGGGGGTGGGCAGACAGTGTATTACCTTTGGGGGGTGGGTCCAACCCCCTATTATATATAATATAATGATGAATACCAGTTTGTTTTTATCTAAATAAAAGTTTGTCCAAACTGTTAAGGTGTCATTCCTTTAAAAATAGGCAAAATAATTATAAATAAATGGTTCACATCACTGACTGCGTCTCTGTACTTTTACTATTATTTTACATAAAATGGTTCTCCTATGTTTTTTTTCTCTCCATCACAAGACTGCAATACGGAATCGGTGTTGCATTCCAGTGTGGGTGCAATGAGCACACGTGACCTGTGTATCAGACGCACCCAACACCAGCCGAGAATGAGGCCAAGTGTTGGATATTAAGCTGATTTTCCCAGGCCTGGCTCGCCATGGTAACCTGGCTCTCACTAACAGTACATTTACATGTCATGTGACTTTAGGCCACCGTTTGTCCTGCTCTTTCCATTATATCCACTTCACCGCATTTATATTCCTATCTTATTAACAGTATACATTGATTTTGTTTTCTGATTGTTTTGTTTAGGACTTAAGGATCCATAGTTCTGGGCAAGGATCTGAATGGCCGTTGAATTATTTAATTATAAAGCTTTCTCTATGTCTCCCAAGGGAATATGTGGTGACTCTGTTTATCTGTATTGATTTCTCCACTGATATGTCGATTCCCAGCCCCTGGGGATCGGTACATATTTCTGTGTCCGGTCACATCCCCTGGGGATCGGTACGTATTTATGTGTCCAGTAACATCCCCTGGGGATCGGTACGTATTTATGTGTCTGGTCCCACCCTCTGGGGATCAGTATGTCTTTATGTGTCCGGTCCCACCCTCTGGGGATCGGTACGTATTTATGTGTCCGGTCACCCCATCACCCCATCCTGGGACCAGTGATCACCTCACTTTGTCTCACTTTTATGGACCTCCATATACTGTGACCTTTAAACCCCAATGGGGGGGTCTGCATCCCTCTCTACTGAGTCCCTGTTTCAAGAGGTTCGGTTCCCTCATGACCCAGAGCCAGCAGAAACATCCTATTGGCCTTATTCCCATTGCCTCACCTCTCCGGGTTAATTGTATGGAAATTCGGGGAAAGGGGAACATATCTGACACCAAGAATCACCCCCAAGCGCAGTTAGCTATTATTTATTCCTTATTCTGTTCTGCACAGATATAGCTGACCTGGCCCTAAAAAAGTCCCCAAGGAAGCAATTAGCCCAAAGGGGCCGGCTGGGCTCAGCTTATGGGTGACGTGTGAGCGCAGGGCAGTACCCCTGCTGGCTGCCTGTGTATACATTAATGCACATGTGTGTCTGCCTCCAGGCGAGATATCCTAACAGGAAGCCCAATTACACCCAAAACAGAGCTGGTTAGGGCCCAAATGGAAGTTTCTTGTTTTTGGCCATATTTCTTTAGTTTCATGTATGGTTCTATATTCTGGGGACTGCTTTTGTCTTATTTTTATGCTATAGCCCATATTACAAGTAAAATATACTTGTATATCTAGAGCACAGGTGTCAGACTCCGGTCCCGGAGGGCCGGTGCCCTGTGTAGTTTAGTTCTTTCCCTGTTCAAATACAAATGATTGAGCTGAAGAGCTGTGTGGTAATTAGCACAAGGAGCTGTGAGGAGTTGAATTAGGTGTTAAATGAGGGCAAACCCAAAAATGTGCAGGGCTCCGGCCCTCCAGGACTGGAGTTTGACACCCCTGATCTAGAGTATGCTCCATCCATGCAACTCTTTCAGGATAAGCGAGGTTCAGCTTGGCTACAGCTCCAGATTGAACCCTTTTGAGGACACCTGCAGCTCCACAGTCCAAACAGGACCAGCGCCGAAACCCTACATATCTCTCAGTCTGTGTCACCACACAGAATTCTCTTTGTTTCTTGGTTTCATTAGTTCCCCATTTGGCAGGTTATTTTTCCAAAGTGGAGGAACGGAGGGAAGGGGAGCATTTGTTCCCTGTCAGGGATGTAATTACCACCGAGAGGAGCGTCATCAGCTTGCCTCACATTATACTCCCATCCCTGCGATGGTCTGGCATCCTGTACACAGTGTCCCGTCCCTGCGATGGTCTGGCATCCTGTAGACGGTGTCCCGTCCCTGCGATGGTCTGGAATCCTATACACGGTGTCCCGTCCCTACGATGGTCTGGCATCCTATCCACGGTGTCCCGTCCACACAATGGTCTGGAATCCTGTACACGGTGTCCCGTCCCTGCGATGGTCTGGCATCCTGTACACGGTATCCCGTCCACACGATGGTCTGGAATCCTGTACACGGTGTCCCGTCCCTACGATGGTCTGGCATCCTATCCACGGTGT
>JAODKM010000058.1:275787-288998 GCA_026780845.1 Petrocephalus sullivani | reverse complement strand
CACACGATGGTCTGGAATCCTGTACACGGTGTCCCGTCCCTACGATGGTCTGGCATCCTATCCACGGTGTCCCGTCCCTGCGATGGTCTGGCATCCTGTACACGGTGTCCCGTCCCTGCGATGGTCTGGCATCCTGTACACGGTGTCCCGTCCCTACGATGGTCTGGCATCCTATCCACGGTGTCCCGTCCACACGATGGTCTGGAATCCTGTACACGGTGTCCCGTCCCTGCGATGGTCTGGCATTTTGTACACGGTGTCCGTCCCTGCGATGGTCTGGCATCTTGTACACGGTTACCCTGTACTGCCTACAGTTGTGCCCTGTGTAGACACACACACACATACACAGATACCCCTACCACAGGTTTGCTGCCTGAAGTCAGTCAGCTCACCACTGAATAGCCTGCTGGCTTCCCTCAACTCACCACAGAGGTGCCCGCTAGCCATCCCCAGCCAGCCACCGATGCATACAGCTCTCTGTAGCCCTTCCTGCTGCTCCAGAGTGCAGGAAAAACAACTGCTGAGGTTAACAGTGCCTGCAACAACCAGTCCACCTGACCCCGTGCCCCTAGTGTCCGGCTCCAGAGAGCCTGCTGCCATGCCAAATCCAGATGAGGTTTCTGCCATGCCGCATCAGCCTCTAAAGCCCAGCCCAGAAGAGGCCGCCGTCACGCCCGGCCCAGGAGAGGCCGCTATGCTCCCATTCCAGACTTCTGGCCCAGAAGAGACCAGTCCTTCTGCGTTCCATGATCCCAGCCCCGTGAGGGCTGCTTGGCTCCCCAATTTCTACCCCAAGAAGAGCAACATCACCAGCACTTGGCAGTCGCAGCCATACCACCCAAACCTGAGACAGGTATTCTGCTATCGCTTTGTTGGCCCCCGGAAACCTTAGCTGTGCTTTGTTTGCCCCCAGGAGCCCTGACTATGATTTGCTCACCACCAGGTAATGTTGTAGTACTTGGAACTGGTCTCAAGACCACTTTTTTGCAGTCTTGGTCTCATCTTGCAATCGACAATATTTTGATTAAGTCTTGCCTTGGTCTCGGACATAGAAGACTCAAGGTTTTATCTCAAGACCACTCATCAAAACACCTTAATATTTATCACAGCAGCTTAATATTCATGTTTGTTAACACAGTACTGTGATTGGGTGCAAAACGTCCTGCTTCAAAGGTAAAATGCAACCAATAAGGTGCATCTTATTTGAAAACATGTCTCATTTGTTTCATTGACTTATTGGAATGTCTGATGAAAGGCTTGA
Organism: Petrocephalus sullivani; assembly: GCA_026780845.1. NCBI lineage: Eukaryota > Metazoa > Chordata > Actinopteri > Osteoglossiformes > Mormyridae > Petrocephalus > Petrocephalus sullivani. The sequence continues at coordinate 287,737 of JAODKM010000058.1, read as the reverse complement.
GCCTGAAACGTCAAATAAGGCAGCAAAATGTAAAAAAAAATTGGGAGCATCATCTGGTGTGAGGAATCCATCCTTCTTCAATGATCATTTTCTCTGTTCAGTTCCCAAAGTTTATCATTTGGATGTGCATGCTTTGTATTAGTTATTGCATGAGATCAAATCAATGCCCTTAGTAGCCTGTGCTTTACCTGTTCAGAAGCATTTATATTGAATTTTTATAATTTTAATGAAAAACATCTATTGTTCATATTATACTGTAACAGAAATTTTAGGCCAAACTGCCTACCCTGAAGATGGTGCCTATGCTCCACATTTTATAGTGTGTTGTGTTTTGTAGACTCAAACATTAGTCAGTTTCTGATCTTGTCTCAGTCTCGCCCTGCCTTGGTCTTGGTCTTGTCTCGGTCTCGCCCTGCCTTGGTCTTGGTCTTGTCTCGGTCTCGCCCTGCCTTGGTCTTGGTCTCGCCCTGCCTTGGTCTTGGTCTTGTCTCGGTCTCGCCCTGCCTTGGTCTTGGTCTTGTCTCGGTCTTGATACACGGTCTTGGTCTTGGCTACATCACTACCACCAGGTGCCCCGGCTTTGCCCCGCTCACTATTAGGTGTCCCGGCTCTGCCCTGGCAAGATCCGTCCTTGTCTCCTGATGTCCAGTTGGACCCAGCCTCACTCCCTGATCTCCTGTCAGACATTGCCGTAGCTACTGTACCTCTCTGGGTCCAACACTTTAGTGGAAAAATGTGGTTTCAGTTGACTTTCACACAAAATGTTGGCTCACATGTGTACATGAACAACTGGTGCACATGTCTATCATGTCTGCTAAAACTGAGATACCAAAAAGAAAATAAGCTCAAGGATAGACTGCTGGACAAGCTATGCTATGGGGACCCAGCCCTCAGATCATGATGTCACCTGATTCCCCTGGTGAGGAAGGGGACACGATAAGGGAATTGTTACATTTTGGATCACAGTCCACTACAGAGGATAGTGAGGACAGCTGAAAAGATCATGAGGGTCTCTCTCTCCTCCATCACACATTTTCACATGTCATGCTACATCCACAAAACAGCCAGCATCATGGACCACCCCGCATACCCTCTTTTTCCTCCTGGCAAAATGTTATACCTTCACTGCCAGGATGAGACAGTTTCTTCCCTCAGGCCATCAGACTTCTGAATCAGAGCTGGATCATAAACTGTAGCCCCCCCCCACACACACACACTCATACTCCCCTGAACAGAACTTCTTCCATTTTCCAAACATAATGCATATACACAGTGACCTGTTATGCCATAAACAAACATACAAACAAGAAAAATGTACTCCCCTGCTGTACCATTTAATTATAGACTGCACATTCTCTGTCCTGCTATTGCTATTGTTTGCACAATTATTTATTTTCAGTATTTTCATTGTCCCTTAGTTACTCACAAAGTAGTCCCTAACGTCAGCCGCTAGCGTTAAGGCTAATTCTAACATGTTAGCTAAGTAGCAGTAATGTTAATGGTAGGGGCTTAAGTAAAAAACAGATCCACGACTAAACTAATGACTTAACTTTATTCAATCAGCCCACCGCTTCCTTGACTTGGAATACTGCTGAGATACTGCTGGGTGTGATCGAGGCCGCGTCACTTGGTTCACATTAAGGCTAGCTCCAGACAAAGTGCCCCCGAAGATTCGCCGCATTTCCTCCTAACAGCTGCTTTGGACGAGGATCCTGTGGATAGCTGTTGACTGTTGAATAACATAATAAATAAGCTAATTGCTTTGTTGAGTTGCTCCTGGTCCACCATCTTCTGATTTCAATTGTGATTGGGAAGGCAGGCCATGTCCACAAAATCACGCATACTCTAGCCTCATCAAAGATAACCAATCAGGAGCTCAGAATTTAGTTCCATATCCATTTCAACCAAACACTCTCACACGGACAACTATTCAAATTCACATCCAACCATTCTGGGTTACATTTATTATCATTTTGTTCCTTACACATGATTATTTGCATTCACATGCACTATTAATTTGTCTTACATATGCTATTATTTGGTATTATTTCGTAAGTGTATTAGACCTTTGTTTCACTTGCACGATTAACTTACATATACTACCATACTTGCAAATCTATACTATTAACCAATGTTACACAGACTATCATACAACCATATAAAGTGTGTGTAAGTAGCTATAGTCCTCTGTGCTAGAGAACAGTGCCATGTGTATGAGAGTATGATGTCAATAGTAGAGAGTATGATTGTTCATGTAAGAGTATAGTATTGTTTGTGCAAATGTTTAGTGGTGTATGAATGAGGGGTATACTGGTGTATGTGTGAGATTGTGATGTTGTGTGTGAGACCAAGTATGAATTGTTTCTCAAAAGGCCTCTCATACTTTTTTCCAATGCACTGTATGTTGTTTTGTCCTGTAATACAGTATTGCTGCTCATGTGTTTACCCTGCTCTCTCTCTCTCTGTCTCTCTCTGCTCTCCTTGCACTCTGTGTAGTTCTGTCCTGCCTGCACTTGTGTAGCCTCGTGTAGTTTCTGTTTTTATCCATGTGTCCTATAAGAACAAGGGTTCCTTACACTCTGTACTGTGGATATGCCTGAAATGACAATAAATCTACTCGACTTCCATGGCTTCTCGTCCCTTAAATATTGGTTTGTCAAACCATAGGACAGTTTTCCTTGTTGCTTCAGTTCATCCTAAATGTGCTTGGGCCCAGAGAAGCCTGCGGTGTTTCTGGATCCTGTTTAAAAGGTTTCTTCTTGGCATGACAGTTTCATCCTGTGTTTGAGGATGCAGCTGTATTCACAGACGACGGTCTTTCGTAAGTGTTCCTGAGCCCGTCCAGTGATTCCAACTATAGAATCCCGTCTGTTTTTAATGCAGTACCACCTGTGGACCCAAAGATCATGGCTATCCAAAATTGGTTTTCGGTCCCTTACGTACAGAGATATCTCCGGATTCTTCTAATCTTTTAATGATATTATGATGAAATTCCCAAATTCTTTGCAATATTAGGTTGAGGAACGTTAATAAGTTTTATTAATACAACTCTGAATTTTTTCTAAACTATTAAATTCCTAAATTTGCCCATGCAGTCTCTCGCAGAGTGGGGAACCTCTCCCCATCGTCGCTGCACAGAGACGCTGCCAGTCCGGGAGTCGCCTTTTATACCCAATCATCTTAACAGCCTGTTGCCAATTAACCTAATTAGTGAGATATTCAACCAGGTATTTTGTTGTAGCATTGCACAACTTTTTGTTGCCCCTGTTGTTGCTGGCATCAAATTCAAATATATTATATTTAGCATATGTTTATCATAAAACAATAACATTTCTCAGTTTCAGCGTTTGATATGTTGTCTTTGTTCCGTTTCCGATTAAATGTGGGTTTGTGTGATTTGCAAATCATTGCTTTCTGTTTTTATTTACATTTTACACAGCCTCCCAACTTTTTGGGGAATGGGTTTGTAATTATTATTTCTCTGTACGGTGCTTTCTGATTGCCTAATAATTCTGCACATGGATAATCAAGCTTTCCTCTTCTGTTTTTCTTTGTGACAGACTGATAACGCAGACTGATATCAAGAATAACACCTGTCTAATAATTCTGGTCATGGTGTATTACAGCATATTTGTCACCTGACTGGTATCAGATGTCGTTTAACACGACTGAGTTTATTGATATATACTGATCTGCTAGGTAACTCATGGAGGAATCTTTAACATGAGGAATCTGTTGTAAAATGAGTGTGTTACATTATACCATGAAACACATATTCTGTACCGGGCCAGGACAGATGTGGCTGGGGTGTCTGAGTCACTGCTTACAGCGGCATGGGGTCCTGTCTGGGGGCGGGGGGGGGCTCTGCCAGGTAGCACTGGGTTGCTGGTATTATTAAAATCAGTTCCAGTTGTAATAACGGGGCTGAGGAGCGGCAAGCGGCCGCAGGGACAGCTGCCCGGGGGAATTCCCCGCTGTTTTCCTAACTTTTATTTGCCTTTTCTGAGATTTGTTGGCAGGCAGATGGCTTTGGAGGTTTTTTTACTTTTTTCTTTTTTTTTTAAGAAACTTTATTTTTTGCGGATTCCTTCAGCATTTTTCCCAAAGGCATCCACAGTCTCCCGTGTATCCGTGAAAATATTGTAAAATGCATGACAGCCGTAGTGCTGAATCCGCTAAGATGGATTTAATCTGCGCCCTTCCTGCGGCTTCGAGACACTGCAGCGCTTCCATTTGTTAATTGATTACTGCCTCTGGGCCACGAGAGACTGACTATCCTGCAATTAGGCATGATGCTGCACAGAAACACGATCCTGACGTGTGGACTTTGATAAACTCATTCTACTTGCAGCAATATCTTATTTCCAGAATAAATCTGCAAGAACATGTGCAATCTCACCACTAACCCTGTCATCTTAATAAACGATAATTGGTGCTTTTCTAATCAGAGCCATTGACAGCTTTTAAGTGGCTTGTTAAAGTGATGCCCATGACAAGACAAATCTTACATGAGTGTCTACAGTATATGTCAAATAATGTGTCGAGCCTTTGAACGGGAGCTGCGAGGCCTGGCCCTTTAAATAAGACCCCCCCCCCCCAGACCACATGGGCCTTTTGGGGTCAGTGTGGAATGAGCCCAAACATCTGATCAGTGGTAAATATGCAAATACCAGTGGACTTCCTGCCAATTATGGTTTCTCACAAAGTAACCATCTGAATTTACCATCCAAAATAATCCCGGGCTGGAGCACACACTCTCCCACCGTGGTCATCTGCCAGACAGTGTCCTGAATGCAGCATGAGCCTCTTTGGGGAGCCAATGAAACCTGCCTCAGGGAACCTTAAACAGACTCATCTTGGCAAGCTGTATTTTATAAACAAGCACACCGGAGCACATAAAGTCAATTAAAGCACTAAGGATTCATGTTAATCTTGCTCCTCTCAAAGCTGCTGTCTTGACAGCTTGTGGCACATCTGGCCTTCAGATCAATTTCTTCAGCCCGGAACCGTGACTTAATGCTTCATCTTCAAACCAACCGAATTATGAAAACTGAACCTGACTTGCTGTCGCACAATCAGTAAATAAACCTGAACCCACAGTTACCTCCAGCATGATGCTTTTATATTGATTTTACATTGTGTTCTTACATTGTGCCCAGACCACGCTCACCTGTCTCCTCCCTGGTCAATCACAATCAGCGGGAGGCAATTAGCATAATTTACAATAAACTAAACTATTTTATGCTTGCAGTGACCAAAGGGAGAGGAAAGTAGAGTGCTGCACCCCCATCTCTTTTGAAAGTGAAGTTTCAAAGTCGATGGACATAAAATCACAACCCAGGTTTGAGCTACGACTCACTCTCAGCTGAACACTCCTTGGTTTGTGTCCATAACCCTAAAATATTAGTTTTCTCTATGAAATAATAAAAACATCAGTGATATTGTCTGCAGTTAAACATGAGAGCCCGGCACCTCCATGCAGGGCGCGGGGGACGTCTGGCCAACCGCAGACACACAGAGAGCGGCTTTTTCTGCGTCGTGCTTTGGTTTCACCATCAAAAGGCACGGACACAATGCGGACAGACAGCCGCCAGATAGAAGCACAAGGACATCGCTTCAGAGAAGCCCGCCGCAGCACACGAGCGCAGCTACTTTGGTTCTGCAGATGGTGTCTGAAGCGGCTTTCAATGGAAAATCGCATCTGCATAAAAGCCTCCCTCCTCCGGCCCGCCCTCCTTTAAATAAACTCAAAAGCTCCCGAATCGCAGATTGCCAAGTCCCTTAAAAAATGGAAAAACTATTCATACCGTGTTGCTATGCAGAAATGATTTTAATGTGCCAGAAACAGGAATTACCCTTTTAGTTACCTGACAAGTTCGGGTTGTCGACTTGTAAGGCAAAGAGACAAACATGAGGTGTTCTTTTAGTGATGTTCTTATCTGCAGAGTGAATTCCCTACTGTGGCTTTAATATATCTCAGTCTTTGAAGTGCTGAACTGATGTAAATTTCTTAAAGGTAGCGCTTGTCTAAGAATTCACTAATTATATTTTCATCTTCAGAAATCGACTGTTCTCTTAGAGGTACATTTCAGGTAATTATTCTTCGAGATACCAGAGACAAAGAGGACAGAATCACTAATTCAGCATTTCTGGTGACTCTTTGTTACAGTAGCTGCACTCTATTCTTAATTCGCACAGGATGCTGCTTCATTGGCACAGCGATCGGTTGTGGATCAGTGTGAGCCAGCTGGGTCACTGTCACATTCCACAGGTCCCCCTATGCTGCATGTGGTCAAACTGTGTGGATACTGGGGATCCTGGGTTGCTGCCCAACTCGCATTCATCCTGACAGACATTCATTCTGACAGACACAAACGGAGCATCTTCTGCAATGACTGTGTAGGATGGTTCTCCGGTGCCCCCTTTCTTGAGAGACACCGTCTGATGCTTCTATTCACAGTGACTCCCGATTCTTAGCCATGGCTACAGGGGGGTGTTTTACCTTGGCTGAAAGGCAGGAGCAATGGGCAACCCTTTAATCACCCGTCTGGTGAGAGAGAGAAATCTGACATCCACTTCTCCAGGCGACACGCCTGCACCCCCACCCAGCCACAGGCCTGTGGGTGTCACAGAGCTGTCACCGCTGTGTCACGGTGTGCCGACCCGTCAGCCGCCTCATTCTGCCATGAGTATTACCTCATGATGACCAGGAGCTTCAAGCCCTACAAGGACATTGGTAAAAGTATGCAAACAATGTTTTTTGTAGGATCATGAGTTTCCCTAAATCACAGGGACACTATAACGGAAAATGCCTCTTTGTGGCCTGCAGAGGGAGTAGTCCTGCTAAATCCAGAGGTGGCAGGAGCGATCAGAGTGGCCATTGATGGCTCACGCATGCAATGGATTGCTCTGACAGGAACACGACCTGACAGGTAACCACGGTAAAGTCTGCGCTGGGGCCCAGCCGGTGCGCCAGGCTTTCTCCTGCCTGTTTACAGTAATTAATCTGAGCTCCTTGCTGACAGGTCACCGTTAAGGTGGCAGACGCTGCGCTTTGGCGCGTGGTGTCTGGTTCCTGCCAACCTACATCCAAAAACCTCATAGACGACGGTTCCGGCCACATCCCCAAGCCAGGGCCAAAGGCCAGCAGCGCCGCCAAGTTGCTTCGCTAATGCGTTGCATGCAGAGCAGCTTACAGACTACAGCGGCCACTGGATGCCTAGAGATTAAGCGCCACAGGTTGGGAGTTGCATTGACGTGCGATACTAATAACATTACAGCTTCATGCACAGCAGCCCTGCGACCAGCTATCCCAGCATGCAGCCATGAAATGTCAGGGCTTCCCTTAGGGTAGACGTCCAATTGCTGTCAGGTACTGGACAGAGTGAGGCGTCATTCTGCTGAGAGCAGATCCCGACTGGCCAGGGGGGCAGCTAGAGCCTGTGAGCCGATGGCTGGCTAAAAGAGGCCAGCGTGGCACACTAGCGCTGGCTCTGACAGACAGATAAAGTGTGGCGGTCCCCGCCGCTGCTCGTCCACGGTAGTGAATCTTCGATGGTTTAAGCCGCTTGGAGAGCGTGGGCGGCAGCCTGCAGCAAACGGGCACTCTGGCCCGCCTCCCTCGACTTGACGCTTATTGAGTAAAACGAGAAGCCACCTGAAGCCAGCACATCAATCTTCAGGCCTTTCCAGCACGAGGAAGGGCTGCATATGAGGTTCAGCTGAAAAGATAGACCAGTGTGATCTGACCTTTCTGTCACGGTGGACAACCCCTGAGAAAGGTAGGTGTAAAACAAACACTGCTAGCCTCACCTGTCAGGGCACGTAACACACGTAAGGCACATAACACGTGGTGCTACAGATCTGCAGGGATGTAAATGCAGTGAAATCCCCAGTATTAAATATCTAATGAGGAATCTGATGAGCTTGAAGATGAGCTCAGAGGTTTGAGGCTCGCTTCAATGGCCACTTTGAAATTGCTCTCAAAGTAGATACGTGTTCACAGTTCTCAAGGTGTTTTTTTTTATGTTCATATTTCTAAATGAAATCATATTTCGCGAATCAGGGCCAAATGAAGCAGCTTCCTCTGATCTCTGGCCACCTGGGCTGGAGGAGGAGCATCAGACTGCTTTGGGTGGAAGAGGCTCTGGTAAGCCGGATCCAAGGGCTTCCCACTGGTGGAGATAATCAGTGGTGGCATGGGTGGGGCCGTGATGAGAATCCACACGCACTCCCTTTCATTTCCATATGCACTTGTTCCCATACGTTGCTGTGTGAACTATTCCAAACTTTGCAAGGTGAAAGGTATCAAGTGACTGGATAGATGGAATTGTGTAGCACAAGGGTCTCAAACTCCAGTCCTGGAGGGCCGGAGTCCTGCACATTTTTGGATTTTCCCTCATTTACCACACCTGATTCAACGCACTGAGCTAACTACCACACAGCACTTGAGCGCAATCATTTGTGATGGAATTTAGCTACACGAGACACTGGCCCTCCAGGACTACAGTTTGAGACCCCCGGTGTAGCAGAAGTCGATACAGCTGGGGGCATTAAACCCAGCAGGTCCCTCTGACAGCCAGCAGTGTGATCAGGCCTCCTCACTACAGCCCTCGGGAGAAGCGCCCACCGTCACCACCATGTGGCTCGTGATGGCAGCCAAAGCAGCCGTGACCAGCAAGGGCGGGCCCACAACGGTTACCGGATCGGGAACCACAGAACCTGCCACACTTGTGTCAGGTGTGGAGCTCACTGGCTGGCTGGAGTGTACTCGAGTTTATATCATACGTTCATAAGGGTTACATGGATGGTTACATAAGGGTTACATGGATGATATTAGAAAACCAGACTTCCTGCCACCAGGTTGGCTTCTCCAAACTGTCACTGGGGCAACCTCTCCTAACTGCTACCCAGGTGAACTCATTGAAATATCACTATGGTTACCTCTACGAACTGTTACCAGGGCAACCTCCCCAAATTGTAATAGGGGAGACCACTCCAAATCGTCAATGGGGTGACCTCTCCAAACTGTTACTGGGATGATCTCCCCAAACTTCCATAGGTGTGACCTCTCCAAACCAGAGTTGTAGTTATCAAGATCCGGTCTTGGTCTCGAGACCAGTCTTGAGACCATTCGACTTGATCTCGACCTCGTCTCGAGACTGGTCTTGAGACCATTTGACTTGATCTCGGCCTCGTCTCGAGACCAGTCTTGAGACCATTTGACTTGATCTCGGCCTCGTCTCGAGACCAGTCTTGAGACCATTCGACTTGATCTCGGCCTCGTCTCGAGACCGGTCTTGAGATCATTCGACTTGATCTCGGCCTCGTCTCGAGCCGGTCTTGAGACCATTTGACTTGATCTCGGCCTCATCTCGAGACCAGTCTTGAGACCATTCGACTTGATCTCGATATATCAATAAATGTGAGAGGGAGCAGGAGCTTGCTGGTCGAAGGCAATGATGCTGGCGGCCTACTGATCTTTTTGTTGTTGACTTGAAAAAACATTAGTAGGAGAAAATTGCTTACATTAAAAAAAAAAAAAAAATGTTTGCATATGAGGCCTTGTGCACACTTTGGAGCATCTCCCTGAATAGATACCAACCCCACAGGACATGGAGATGCAGGAATGAGGAGGAGGGAGGTGGTGTGAGGGCATCGTGTGTGGCTGCCTCTGTGTAGTATTTATGAGGATAAATTGAAGAGGCTGTTTAAAAATCCCCAATCGACTGTCTGTCCCAGGCATCATGTATAAATAATAATTGCTCACCTAAGTGCTGATATGTATATTAATGAGCATCATTTGGGATGAAGGATAAAAACATTCATTTGTATCACGGAATGTTCCAGAACCTTGTCAAGGATGTGGAGTGCCGGCATGGCACGGCCACCTCTCACCAGCGAGCGGCGTTGACCCTCCCCCCGACAATTTCAGCCAAGGCTGATGTTCCAGGGCCCCGAGGTGGCCCTTGGGGAAGGATTCAGCACTGCAGCCGCAAGAACAGAAGGAATAGCTGTGGGCCGAAACCGAAATTGAAAGAACAGTGACTATGAATCTGCAATGTGGGAGTGGAAGATAGGAGACAGGACAGAGACAACGGTGTGTCCAGGGGCCCCCGCAGAGCCTCGTATTACTGCAGGAGGAGCCAGAGAAACATCAAGGCTTGGAGTGGGGGTGGCCTCAAAATTGTGTAAACCCTGAAAAGCACCTGCATGAATCAGAGGGCCACTGGGCCTGCAGAAAATACAGGAAGAGGTTAAAACAGCTCAGGTTGACCTCTCTGGTAATTAGATTCCATGCATGAATCTGATTCCATATTTCAGAATGATGGCTGTTTGAAAATAAACAGCATGGTAATTTCACAATGGATGTTCTATCCTCAGTGATGGATAATGCATAGAGGCCATGCTCAGCATTTGATGTAACGCGAGGTAATCCCATCTGATTAACCTGAAAATGAAAGGAAAGGTTAATCCCCATTACAATCCCTTGATACAGATTCAGTCACATAGATAGATCTGCTGACTGATTCATACATGTGTGTAGAGCCAGTAATGCTTTAATCTACTTTTTTTACTTTATGATTCCTGTATTTTCCTGGATTTTTCCCACGGTGTCTTTTGGGGCCTTTACACAATATTGCCCTGCCTCGGCTTCTCATGGACCGTACTTGGCACATTATAAATAAACCATTAATAGTCGTAAATTATTACAAACACTTGTACTTAATAGTATTCATTCTGGAAGGCTCTCGGGGTGGTCTGGGCACAACGGAAATGCTCATGCCTGCAAAACAACTGCAGCGGCTTTGACAAGAAATTAGAACAAAAGTATCCCTGATGGGCCTTCATTTGTCCACAATCTACCCCTGGAATTCTTTGCGACTGACGGACTGGTGGACTTTCTTTTTTCGAGAGTTATTGAGGCACATACTGGTCCTGTTGCTCCTCTGATATTTGGGTCATATCATGTTGTTTCGATGCGCTGAAAAAGGCAGATATGTTGCATGAGAGCAAACAAAAAATAGCTAGATTATCCTGTTTGGTGGGTTCATCCATCCCCCACCACATCCATTGCGGGAGTCCTTCAGATCACAGCCACATAGGTGCTGTGGGATTGACCCAATCAAGGAAGGGTCCTCTCATTAGCACCCGGCAATATAAATGACAGACCTCTGGAAGGCACAACAGCCCGATCTCTCCCATCCAGCACCTTTTAGTCCTTTTGAAGGACAATTCTCATTCTCCATATTAGTCATTACGAGACCAATAATCTTTATTTATGTCTCTCTGTTTCCCGGCTGCTCTGGAGCTAAAGACCAGCAGTACTCAGTGCTCAGGAGGGGGGCGAGGGGTCCCTTATTACCTCCCCTGTGAAATATAACCATGTTTATTTTCCATGCAGAATCTGTTCAGGATCACCCTGTCACCTTGTCTGTGTAACTCCTCAAGGAATGTTAAGTGACATCATTCCCAGTGCAGATCTGGTGTTTCAGGGACAGGAAAATGACAATAACACGACTTTAGGTTGTCCCAGTTGCTGGACTCCCAAACAGGCAGCGTGGCACAGAGACACAAGTCTCCCAAACAGGCAACGTGGAGGAGAGACACAGATCCTCCCAAACAGGAGGGGTGGCACACAGCCTCCCAAACAGGAGGGGTGACACAGAGACACAGAGCCTCCCAAACAGGAGGGGTGACACATAGCCTCCCAAACAGGCAACATGGCACTGAGACACAAAGCCTCCCGAACAGGCGGCGTGGCACAGAGACACAGAGCCTCCCTAACAGGCGGCGTGGCACAGAGACACAGAGCCTCCCTAACAGGCGGCATGGCTCAGAGACACAGAGCCTCCCAAACAGGCAACATGGCACAGAGACACAGAGCCTCCCAAACAGGCAACATGGCACAGAGACACAGAGCCTCCCAAACAGGCAACATGGCACAGAG
>JAODKM010000058.1:227078-237647 GCA_026780845.1 Petrocephalus sullivani | reverse complement strand
AGTGCCCATGGCATTACAGTGCACCCAAGTGGGCATTATAGCAATACAGTGCCCATGGCATTACAGTGCACCCAAGTGGGCATTATAGCAATACAGTGCCCATGGCATTACAGTGCACCCAAGTTGGAATTATAACATTATAGTACAGTGCTTCAGCATTACAGTGCACCCAAGTGGGCATTTTAACAATACAATGACCACGTGCCCACGACAAAGCAATTTCCCTTCGGGAAATCTATCTTCTATCTATCTTCTATTACAGTGCCAACAATTAAGCCAGTGTGTATGTGTTTATGTGTATGTATGTATTATTTTGATTATTATTTACACTTCACCATACCTGTTCTCAAATCCTGGGCTTTAATCAAACTCTAAACTGTCCTCTGTCGCTAAGAAAATGTTGTGCGTACCTGGTATTTCACACATGCCATATTCTTTTCTTCTGGCTAATGAACTTCCTTAGATTGACTCAGCACATTAGCAATCAGCAGCTCACCTTCTTCTCCATGATGGTAACGACATCCGGCAGGCCGCCGACCACCTTTCCACGGTCTGGGAGTTTAAAATCATGCAGTTAAATGTGGGAAGTGAATGCCAGGCGCCCCCGACGTGCCTCCCGCCTGCCCACCCGTACTTACTCTTCTCGGCAAATGCCTCGGCCCTGCAAGACGAGAATGAGATGGTGCCGTTAGCAGGAGCTGCCTTCACTGAACGGAGAAGGTGCGCTCTGCGCTTCCACGCTCCATGTTCATGCAGTGCCTTTTAGAAGGAGCTCAAAATCATATATATTTTTTTTTCCAAGGCTGCTTAAGATTAGCCCAGGTCCCACAGCAAGGCATGGATAGAATTGCAAGTGCTGAATGTGAGGGATTTCGGCGAAGATTGCCTTACTTGAGTCTCTGGAACTCTGCATAGGCGTTATCATAAGCTGCAATGAAAAGACATGAAGATTGTCAATATTATATATTTGGCTGCAAAAAATATACCACAATTACTATGTTAGATGTAGTATGGAAACAGCAGGAGAACAGAGCGACCTCTGCAGCTCATGTTTATAAACACAGACACATTGTAATATCATTTGTTAGTGCCTTTTTAATTCCACTTCTGCTCAAAACCAGCTTTGCAGGTCTTTTCTAACATCTGCTTTGCTGTTCGGTGGAACCAGTAGGCCCAAGACAGAGACCAGCCTCTCTGTCACTTTTCCTTAAATGGCAAGCCCTACTCAGAAACCAGCCTCAAACAGCAAGCCCAAGTTAGAGACCAGACTCAGTGAGCCAGAGTCAGAGACCAGCCTCCAACAGTGAGTCCGAGTCAGAGACCAGCCTCCAACAATGAGCCCGAGTCAGAGACCAGCCACAAACAATGAGCCCGAGTCAGAGACCAGCCACAAACAGTGAGCCCGAGTCAGAGACCAGCCTCAAACAGTGAGCCCGAGTCAGAGACCAGCCTCCAACAGTGAGCCCGAGTCAGAGACCAGCCTCCAACAATGAGCCCGAGTCAGAGACCAGCCACAAACAGTGAGCCCGAGTCAGAGACCAGCCTCCAACAGTGAACTTGAGTCAGAGACCAGCCTCTAACAGTGAACTAGAGTCGGAGACCAGCCTCCAACAGTGAGCTCAATTCAGAGACCAACCTCTAACAATGAGCATATGTCATAGATCAACCTCAAACAGCGAGCCCAAATCAGAGACAAGCCACAAACAGTGGGCTCGAGTCAGAGACCAGTTTCAAACCGTGAGCCCAGGTCAGAGACCAACTGCTTGTCCTCAATCGGGCTGTGAGGCAGGGTCAGTGGCCACTTTCTCTGTGAAGGTATCCACCTACATGAGTGTACACAGATGTACAGCTGACCTTTTCCTGGTATTCAGTTACAATAGCTGAAGAGGACAGCACACAGGAAGAGTGTTATCATTTCCTGCACGTAACCCCCGGCTACCTCGGGGAACATGACAGCGTCCCTGAATTACAACTGTCATAACAGCCGAATGCCTAATTAACCGAGTTCTTGGGTGATGTCATGTGCTCTGTCTTCACTGGAGGTGTTATAAATAGGTCCTCATGTTATCTGGTGAGTAGCTGCTGTACTGTAATCACAGCAAACACATCACTGCCATGTAAGATGCCAAATTATTAACATCAGCAAACATTCTGAAATAAGAATATATTGTTGAAATATAGTACTATGGTGGTTCTGTTTTGCATAATGGCTTCATCAGTAATTTCCAACATTGTCAAACAAGTAAACATATTTTAATGATGACTATGTAAATGTGTGTAACCAAATAATTCAAATATTTTCCTAATTTTCTTCTAAATGCACAATTAATGACATGAATGGGGAAACTGCAGCATGGTATTTGTGTACGTCTGCTGCACATAAACTGTCCTAATCAATGCTTAATTAATGCTCTAATGAATGCATTAAGCATGGCGTGTGTGTGTCGCAGCCCCGACTCTGACACAGAGGATTTGCAATCCCCCATAGTACGGGGGAGTAAAAACGGCACCTGCCTTGTCCGGAGAGCTCCAGGGTGCGGGTGTAGGTCTTCTCCACATCCACAATCTCTATGGTGTACTTGCCCTTGTCCTTCTCAGTGGGCTCCACGATCTCCAAGCTGGCCATGTCCGGGGTGCCCCCAACCCGCAGCCGCCCTGAGGCCGAAACTCTGCTCTCCCTACGTGGCCGGCGGGGGGGCAGAAAGAAGAGCACTTGGGGATGTACTGTAAGGGTCTTGGGCAAGGCAGTGATGTGGCGATGGACACCAGCTTGTTAGGAAACATTTAGCTCACTGCCTGCTTTGGAGGAAAAGAGACCCATGTTTTCTCCATTTGTTAATTAGTGCAGATGGGAGATTATGTGTTAAATGATGTATTCCCATCCACATTAAAGCAACATGAGACTTAGTGAGTTAGTGAGTTGAGTGAACGGCCCGCTCTGTGTTTCTGCTGATGTCATGCGTGTTTCCTCTCTGTTCTCTGGTTTCCTCGGTAGTCTAAAGACATGCAGTCATGTAGTTCATTATTGGATAAGTGCCTGGAAGGTGCGTGGATGGAGTTTAATGTTTCGTACAGTGGTGGGATCAGGAAACACTAAAAGGTGTTTTTCATACCCTCACGATTTCACAATCAGTGACTTTTACGTTTCAATTAGGCTTTCCTATTTCCCGGTAATTCATGAAATAATTAAATTGTAAAGAGCCCCAAACAATGCTAATTAATATGAAGACGCTGGTCTCAATCTCCTCCAGAAGCCCCTGCGGACCAGAAATGAATTCATGGTCCTTCAAGAAATGGGGAAAGGTGCAGAGTCAGTGCAAAGAGGCATAATCTCTGCACCCTGCACCCCCTGCCTGTGAAAAGCTCCCCGCGGTATTTACACAGAAACTGGGAGAAATATGAGTTTGAGCCCCAAAACAGCCTCTCACTGCATCAGGTTTTTCCTCTTTTTCCCAAAAACCATCCTGGGAGCATTTTACTCCTATATAGGTATTCTCATCGCTGGCTAAAGTGTCTTGGGGCAAAGTAAAGTGTAAGTCGATGAGACTGTGAGAATGTTAGACTGTGGTGTAAAAAAGGCAGGCAGGAATAGCATCCATTCTGCACTTTTTTTCCCAGAATCCTTTTACGCATCATGCCAAGGCAGTAGTCATTTTAAGCACTGTCTTAAACCACGTTTACACGCATAACTCGTGTCATGCCCGGGACAGATTCCCACATGGATCGCACATCCATAAACACTGAGACGGGTCGCGTGTCGCCACGACGACGGAATGCCTGCATACTTGTGGGACCACTGGATTTTCATCTCCTCTGTGTAGTACTTCATGTGACACTGCAAGCGGATGCCCTCTGCAGTACACTGAATGGCGAGGTCACCTGCCGAGGACCCTGCGAGGGAGAAAGAGGGTCGCCTTAAAACCTGCGCTCCCGAGAGTAACGCCCACTGCTGGGATGCGGATTCTGAGGTGCACTGAGGTCAAGTGACAACTGGCATTACAATGTGACGTGTTTACAATTACTGAAACGCTGCCACCCTTCGGGGTGCCTGGGTGTTCTCTTGTCAGTCTGGTTAATCAAGGACAAACAGTGCCAGGCCCAGGCCTGCCTGTTTAACGTACATTTCTGTGTATGTGCCCAGAGTGAACAGACTGTGAGACAATGGTCTGAGGGCAGGAAGACAAAGATAACCATGTGACACAGGGAAGGGGCGTGGAATAATACGTTTATTAGGGTTGGGGTTAAGCATAGGGTTATGGTTTGATTGGGGTTTCCCGTTCACAGTGGAGGGGCAGGCATGGGGTAGGCAGAGACAGGAAAAATATTAAAGGCTGTTTCCAGTAAGGAAAGAGGTTAATTCTGATGTGGGTGATAGTGAGCGGGAATCGGGGTGCAGACCGGTATCAGGACGGGCGTGCTGGGGGTAAGAGAAAGACAGAAAACAATTTACACTATCATCGGCGACCATGTGACTGGGGGTGAATCAACACAAACTCCCATCACCTTACAGTCACACCCCCCCTCCCCCCCCGCACCTCCAAGATACACCATATGGACATATGCTGCGTTCGTTTATCCCGATGAAGTCGCAAATTCCGAGGTCGTCACAACTGACCGTTTCCCGTTCGAGCTACACAACTCAGAACAAACATGGCTGCCTCCACGAACACGGGCACAAAAGTTAATGGAAAGACATTTATTACTTCACGTAAAAGACTGCGTGAAATTACATTCATAACTAGTAATACATTTCATAAAATAAACATTTTGAAATATTTATAAAAATAGAGAAATACAGTGAAACACTTATTGACTGTGTAAGCTGCCTTCTTGAAATTCCGTCACACGGGCAACTCGGACCAAAAAAATTCTGTTCGACTTCAAATTCGCAAAAGGGGTGTTGTTTTCAACGGGAAGTGACGTTCTCGTGACGTTTTGTGCGAGTTGCAACTTGGAAAGCGATAAACGAACGCAGGTAAAGGTTTTGGGACACCTGCCCATTACACCCACAGAAACTTTTGTGACATCCCTTTCTAAATAGGCATCAATATGGCATCAAGATGGAGCTTGCAACTATAAAAGCTTCCACTCTTCTGGGGAGGCTTTCCGCAAGATTTAGGAGTGTGTCGGTGGGAATTTTTGCCCATTCATCAGGTCAGGCACTGATGTTGGACGTGAAGGCCTGGCTTGCAGTTTCCATTCTAGTTCATCCCAAAGGTTTTAGATGGGGTTGAGGTCAGGGCTCTGTATGAGCTAGTCAAGTTCTTCCACACCAAATCAACCCAATTGTTCTTTCATGGACCTTGCTTTGTGCACTGGGGCACAGTCATGCTGGAACAGATACAGGCCTTCCCCAATCTGTTCCCACAAAGTTGTAAGTCTAGAATTGTCCAAAATGGCTTGATATACTGAAGCTTTGAGTTCCTTAACTGGAACTAAGAGGCCTAGCCCAGCCCCTGAGAAACAGCCCCATACCATTATCCCACCTCCACCAAATTTTACAGTTGGCACAATGCAGTCAGGCAGGTAACGTTCTCCCGGCATCAGCCAAAGCGAGGCTGGTCCATCATACTGCCAGGCAGAGAAGTGCGACTTGTTACTCCACAGAACATGTTTCCACTGCGCCAGAGTCCAGTGCCAGTGTATTTTACACCACTCCATCGGACACATTTGGCATTGCGCTTGATGTGAGGCCTGCATGCAGCTGCGCAGCCATGGAAGCCCATATTCCTTGAAGCTCCCAGTGCACAGTTCTTCCATTGGGGTGACTTTTAGGCACTATGCGCCTCAGCTCTCAGCGATCCTGCTCTTTTACTTCACGTGGTCTGCCACACCGTTTCTCTTTGTTCCGTTCCTCAGTTTCTGTTGTTCCCTAATGTTCCCACTGCCACTGCAATAATACCACTTACTGCTGACTGTGGAATATCTAGCCGGGAACAAATTTCACAAATTTTGATTTTATACACGTGTGGCAATGGGTCTGATTGAAACAGCTGAAATCAACGGCTAAGTGGTGTGTTCCACATAGTGCTTTTGTCCACATAGTATATTTCACTTCATGATGTGTCAGAAACAACTCCCAGTTCCCCCACCTGAGACAAGACACAAATACTCAGCTAGGCATTCATTCATGCGAACTAGCTTTAAGATCCTGATAACAGGTCTGCAAACAGAATGAGGAAGACAGGAATGAATCTAACAGAAATGTCTCTAATAGCGTCAACAGCACTGTTGTTTCGGGTGAATGCAAAAACCTTTCTGAATTACAAAAACCAGTCACTGACACCAAGAAGCACAGGACATACCAGCAATCCGGGTCAAGTCTCTGATGATGTCCTCGAACACTACAAGGGAAAGTCACAGAAAAGCACAGGCTTCGTTAGCTTTGCCTTTTCATAGCACTGAACTTCATATTTGGTAAGTGGACAAGGGAATAAGCACCTTGGCCAGCAATTTCGATCTGAGACACATCTCTCCCTCTGCTGTCACTGATCGTTGCTTTGTAGACACCCTGGTCTTTCTTGGAGAACTTCAGAGAGGCAAGAAGAAGGGAAGAGAGAAAACAAAGCAGTTATGATTCTGCAGAACATCTGCTGCCATCTTGGAGGTCTTATGCGTAGGTATTATCATAAAGCTAATCTCTAACATTCATCATTATCTGCTCACTTCATTACGCTTGATAAAATGCCATGCTGTCATTTTAAAACTGACTATTTCTAGTGCTTCATGTGAAAAAAGCCTCCCAGAGTTAGATCAGGCACATGGATGCCTGGTCTTTACCCACAAAGCTTCTCTCCCTCTCCACACGGTGGGATGGGCCAGGTAGGCTGACCACGCTGGACTCTCATGATGTTTGTCAAGCTGGACTGGATACCCTCAGCGGCAGGATGGTATGGATTAGCGGCCCATTGCTACTTGTTTACTGCCCAAGGGCAGTGCTCTGCTCTGGCTATTTGACTGGCGGCCACACGCTCTCTCGGACTCAAGGCACATTCCTTACTCGCTGTATGACTGGCTGATATTTTTACGTTCCTCTGGCCCAGGTGGACTTTTCTTAGCCCCAGGGAATGTGCCTGCTTTATTGTAAATGCTTGGTTTTCAGCATGAGACTGTAACCTCCCCCGTGTGCTGCAAAAAGCAGCAGAATGTCTTCACACCTGCTCACCCTGCCCAATCCCCGACTGCTGGGGTCAGTGGGGGGGTCTCGATCGCTAACGCCTACAACTTTCCAACTGACATGATCTTCTGCATCTTTCTTTCATAAAAACGCCTCGTGCGTTTACTGTGTGACAGCTGTGACAGGGCAGCCAATAGCAGAGAAACGCTTCAAATTAAAAGCCCTCCCAGTTAATAGAAGGTTACCAGCAGGAGGGGCAGCTTGCACAGCCCGGAGGTCAGATCTGCCGGGATGTCAGACACAATTTCCTCGTCGTTCTTGAACCAGTGGAAGACGGACTCTTTCTTCAGGTTGGCCACCTGCCGAATGAAAGGCGGCCGCTTCCTGAGCCTCCTGAGTGCAGTCGAGGTCCGGCGACGGCCTGACACACGGCATGCCTGCCGCTAAGCTTTGCACGCGTGACTGACGACACCTTACCTTACAGACGAGGGTGACTGAACAGTCGTCCCTAACTTGCACGGACAGGAACTCCATGAAGTGAGGACCTGGAAGCAGAACAGCGGCCACAGATATATCAGCAGACTGAATTCACATTCAAGTTCAGCATACGTGTAAAACACGGACATAAATCAGGAGACTGTAGCATAAAGCCCCTTCATACTTGTATATTTAAAGCAGGGGTGGGGTGATCCATGGAGAGCCGGTGTGGGTGCAGGCTTTTGGGATGACTTTTGAATCAGCCAATAAGACTGGGTCCCCAGGACAGGAGCTGACAACCAATGCTTTATTATTGGCGGATTGAGAGGTCATCCAAAAACCCACACCCACAGCGGTTCTCCATGGATCAGGTTCCCTTCCCCTGATTTAAAGGAACTAAAAATTTGTGCATGCTTCAATAACACCCGTTATAAAAATCGAATATCTCAAAATGAAATATGATATTCTGCGGCGATGTCCCGGAAACAGTACCTTCTTTTACACGGATGTACTCCTTCCTCTGGTATTCGGCCTCTGCCAGGGCGGCCTTGAAAGCTGCCATGAGAGAAGGGGGTGGAGTCAAAGCACGACAGACAGCTCGGGGGCGAGATTTATGCATAACGACCCGTCAGCTAGGGGTCCTCACCGTCTCCAATAAGGACCAGCGTGGACTGCCCCTTAGCCTTGCCGTCTTGGATCTGGATGGCATAGGTGCCCTCACTTTCTGCTGTGAAATGGTCTAATACCATCTCCACGACGCCGGTGGAAACATCATGACTCAACTTGTATTGCTGTGAAGCGTGTATGAAAAAGCAAAATCATTCTTCTCTCCCTGGGGCAGCAGCAGGGCTATAGGTCACGGTGCCCCCCCCACTGATGCTCTGAAATGTTCAACCACCAGGAACGGCCCAGTGGCAGTGTATCGTGCCACTTGCCTCACTTTTCACCGCCTCTATGTTGTTGATGAAGAACTTGTAAGTGACAGCAGAGGACATCCTCTCCACCTGGACCCAGAAGCGGACACGGCCCCTCTCCAGGATCTTGTAGGCCATCTCGGTCTTCATGGGGATGACTGGGGACAGAAAGGAGGAGGTTCAGCCCGCAGTTTCTTGTCCAGACAAGGGCCCTGGCACACCAAATCCCAACACACATCCCCACCACCATGCCAAGGCTGTCTCTGTGCTAAAATCCCCGTGACACAATGTGGACACCAACAGGCCCCGGGCACATGCACTGCAATAATTCTGGATCTTGCTAAAAAGGCAGCATGCACATTCGTGGAAGGCCTCTAAGCCTAAAGAAAATACCCAGTGGTGTGAGACGGAGGGGCTAAGCTGTGAGAAGCGGGCGCTGCATCGCATAACCGCCTGCCACATATCGCGTGAAGTATCGCCTGTTTCATTTAAGGGCTGACTGGTGCCTGCAAGCGAATCTTGCGAGATGATCCCCGCAGGTTGTGGAATTGGATGCTCACTTGGATTCCTGATTTCATGGCTCTGGGCCAGCATCTTCTCCAGTTCTGTAAAACAAAGTGAACAAATGAACAAAAAAGCAGGAGAAATCAGCCAAAGGAATGCAAGTACAGGGAGCGGCAGAGATCCAACCATGTTTGGAGATCTCATAGCTAGCAGAAACGCCGTTGGTGTGTGTAACGGCCACGGAGAAGACACCAGTATCCTCCAAGTCGGGGTTTTTCAGGATGAGCTTGGACCTGCCGGCATACGTGTACGTTGTCAGGGACAGTGCCGTGCCGCTGAGCGCACCGTTGCCGAGTTACTTACTGCTTGCCCTCCGTCTGGATCACAATGCCTTTGGAGAAGTCAGTGATTTCTTTGTAGGACTTCTTCCAGGTAAACTTCGACACATCTGACACCTCACAGCTCTCGAACATCATGTAGATGTCCCCTGTCTCCTTGTCCACGCCGCACTCAATCTCCTTGGTGCCTTGACATTCGGAGATGGCAGGTCATTTACAAGGCACTTTACTGACCCCAGCTCAAGCTGCCCCATGCCCTCTAAATCTCTCAAGATCAGCTAAACCTTCCTCCTGTGACTCCATACTGCCCTCAAGTGGTCACCAGCTGTTCGTTCCTCTATTCTCATTCTGGTTAATAAATAAAGTTCTCATTTCCAGCTACTTCTTCTCACAGTTCTTTATGTCTTCCAACCGCAGGCTGCTCCCCTCACAGCCCCCCCAGCACACGAACATGCCTGCTAGCTGGCTTTAAGTCAAGGCATGATTCCTGCAGCCATGTGAATGTCAGAATAGTTTACATACATCCTACTCCTTCTGGAATATATTGGTCAGCTGTGTTTTTGATCTTCGGCCCCTCTTTCATAGGAAAATACTCTAACTCATCTCCCCAAGGGAGCTTCTCAAAAGTCCCTCAGCTTTCATATAAAGCATCGCTAATGCTGGTACTATGCGAGAGCTTGACAGTGCATTCAACAGCTTTTGATGTGATGGAGGTCCTGTGCATGCATGCTGGGGCTACTGCTCCATCACCTTCCAGGCGTAAGTATGGTCATAGGTTTCAGGGGTAGAGATCTACTTTGTGGTTTTCATGCATGACTTCTTTGTGTTTCTGAAACTGTTAGTCAGTTAGCAGCAATACCTGGCAGCGCTTTGGCAATGACAGGGTCGGAGGTGCAGGAAGCCTGCCCGATGCCGTCCGCATTCTGGGCATGAACTCTGAAGATGTAGGTCTGGCCCTCCTCCAGGCCGGTGACCTGGGCACAGGGTACAGGGTAAAGAGTCAGACGGTGCCTGTGCTCACACGCGAGGTCACACCCGGCACTCTCCCTATCGCTCACCACACACAGCGCCCTCACCACTGCTCACACACAGGGTCACACCCGGCACTCTCCCTATCGCTCGCCACAAGCAGCACCCTCACCACCGCTCACACCCGGCACCCTCCCTATCGCTCGCCACACACAGCGCCCCCACCACCGCTCACACCCGGCACCCTCCC
>JAODKM010000058.1:188524-201478 GCA_026780845.1 Petrocephalus sullivani | reverse complement strand
TACTCCGAAAGAGCGAGCGCAAGAGCCACTTTCTTGGAGGCTTCCATCTTGGATCTGAGTGCGGCAAATGGAATGTGACACTGGGTTTTCCTCGGTTTTTCAGCGGATGTGACGTCACTCCGCGCGCCAAGCTCCTATTTTCGAGAGTAAAAGGAACGCACGATAAGAGCCCGTATCTCCCTTCGTTTATACAGCAACTCGGCTGTTCGGGTGTTTTCGGCAGCAGAAGGAAGTCTACGAATGCAAAAGTGACGAAGAAAAGAATGAACGTAAGAGTGATGGAAAATCCATCCATCCATCTCCTCCCGCTGTTCCGGGTCGGGTCGCGGGGGCAGCAGCCTGAGCAGGGAGGCCCAGACCTCCCTCTCCCCAGCCACTTCATCCAGCTCTTCTGGGGGGATCCCAGGGCGTTCCCAGGACAGCCCAGATGGAAAATGAAAAATAAATCTGAAATCGCAGGGGATGCGTTTGGATGTTGAATATCCAAAGATCAGTTTTAAAAACGTTTTACTTTTAAAAATCGATTCGTTCACTAAAAAAACGAGTTAAAAAGAATGATTAATTCGCAAATCGGCCATCACTCCCGGTCATTAGCCTGCAGTCACCCAGATGTGCCCTGTTCCCCGCTGATCCACATGTTCCGTATGCTGAATGTGGTGTCCACCAGGGCCTTGAGGACCATTAACCCATTTTTAAAGGTGGGAGGTGTGGGGGGGGTCTTGGTAACAGGTATCACAGTTAACGGGTCAGCACTGGCAGCCTTCCTGCAACCCTGAAGGACCTTGTGCCTTTATTTAGACACTAAGAATACCCCCCGACCCCAAGCAGAGAGGGAGGCATAGAGATGGCCTTTGAGGACTGTGTCAAGGTGAGGCGACCCCCCGGTTCTCTGTGCAGGTGTGCGTCTGTGTGCGTGCATGTTTGGCCCTCAATCCCATAATCCTCCACAGAGTGACCACAAACCTAATGAGCAGATTCCTCGCTGAGAAGTATGTCTCGCTGTTATCAGCGTAGGTGTTTTCGTCTTGGTGCTGGCATTCTCTTGCCATCACGGCTGCCATATTGACAAGGCTTTACATGCTTCAGGCCACCGGCCACCGTTTAAACTCCCAGGAAGCCGGAACGAAGCATGATATTGACTCCTTTCCAGTAACTTCTTTCTCTCCAGTCAGCACTTTTCCTGTGTGGTGAGCCTCTATCTGGGCCACCGTAACTGCTGGGTGTCCCACCACAGCGCCATATTACCCGGCCGGAGAGGATGTTGCTCTGACTTTTACTGTGTTTCTGGACATTGGAGATAAAATACCACTGATCTCTGCAATTGAGGAAGTGTCTTCACTAACAAGCCCAGTGTTTATGGCTCAGGCTTTCAACATCATTGTATCCACTCCCATAAATGGATTTTTGCTCTTCTATACAGCAGGATAGCATGTCGGCTTGGGATACTGAGTCAGCCGGCTGTGAATCAATATGCGCAGCCCTGGTCACTTGTCAGAGACTGTGGTCAATGCTTTGTTCTGTATCGGTCATGCAACCGGAGTCTGTCTGCCACTGCGGGGTACTAGCCTGCCATTATACTTAAGTCTGTATAAGTAAATTTAGAGGTATATATTTTTATTGATATGAACATAATGGCCACATCAGAATAAATCTCATAATTCAAATATGGAAGATTTTACTCTTTGTCAGATTGTTTTATTAAAGTGCATAACTATGCTTCATGAACCTTGTCATCTGCAGACACACACAGACTCAAGAATGATTTATGGACAGTTCCGCAGACAGCACTGAAGATTAACATCCTAGTTTCCAACAGATTTCAGTATGGTGTCAACAGTACAGGAGCACTTGCTGGAGATGTTCTCCGAGATGGATTCAAACTTCTGTCTTTATCAGCATAATCCCATCCTTCTGGCCCAATCACCAGGGCTGTCATTTTCAAAAATACAATGGAAATGAGCAGATTAAGGACGTCAAGATGGATTAGGATTTTGTCTGCACTGTGGTGCCTTCAGTGGAGAGATATTTTTTTTATTAAAGCTTGTTAGGGACGCCCTTTTGATTGCTGATTCACAGGAAGAAAGAAAATCAGTGAGCATGGGATTACAACTAAAAACAATGCATTTGAAAAACAAAAAGCAATAAATGGCTGGTATCATCAGGTCATCAGCAGGGTTTCTGTTTCACACACAAACAGTAATCTTCTCAGTGAATCTTTCTGAAGGATTAGTACATGAATATGCCCAGAACGCCCATCCTTGAACAGAAAGTTATCCGGATGACCTGCTCTGAAGTTTGGGTTAAAGCAAGTCAGGGCATTAATATAATAGCTTCTGGATCCCTCCTCAAAGTGAGACCTTTGTTAGCAATCTGTCGCTGATGTGTGCGTGCTGTGCGTGCTTATGTGTATGTGGGGGAGGAGCTGCACTGGTGAGGATTTGTCATTAAGCTTAAAAACAAACAACAAGTATTTATCTAGAACAGGCAGGCCACAGATTACTTCCGTACCAATGACTGATGAGTCTCCTGTAAGCCCAGGCATATTCCTCTCCCTTTACGTTCACAGAGATTTAACTAGTAAACAGTCTCTGGCAGCACTCAAACTGGCACTTGAGTATTCGCCACTAAATACAGTGTTCACCTTGCAGGTCACACTGTCCGGACGCTGTTCACCATGCTACGTATTAACCATCTTACCCTATTACAATGATGTCAGGTTGTGTGGAATGGTGTTGAAGTGGTTTAAATTGTATTTGACTAATCAATATCAATATGTTCAAGTGTCCAATAATTGTATTCCGTCGTCATGGTCACCAGAACAATATGGAGTGCAAGAGGGATCTGTCCTTGGCCCTTTAGTGTTTTCTCTCTACATGCTGCCATCAAGTAACATAATAAGAAAACATAATGTAAATTATCACTCCTATGCCAACAACACCCAAATATACATTTCCGTTAAACCTAGTGACACCGCATCTATTGTTTCTTTAGCCTATTGCTTTCACAAAGTAAAGACTTGGATGACTGAAGACTTTTTATCACTAAATGCTCAGAAAACTTAGGTTCTGTTGTTTGGAAGCTAATCCCAGGATAAGAATGCTATAATCTCCACACGCCACTCCAAGCTTTTCCCTCAGCAGCTCACCCCGTAACCTAGGCGTCATGTTAGATACAAGCCATTCAAATCACGTATGGATGCAGTATCAAAGGTGTGCTTCCTACAGCTATGCAACATTCCTTACTGGTCGAGACACTGAGAAATTGATACATGCCTTTGTAGACAGTAGGATAGACTACTGTAATGCTCTGTTATCTGGGAGCACCCATTGCACATTAAACACCCTGCAGCTTATTCAAAATGCAGCCCCTGGAATTGTCACCAGGAGTAGGAAATTTTCACACAACCCCTGCTCTTAGTTCCTGCACTGACTGAAGTTCTGGACTGACTTCAAAGTTCCCCTACTTACATATAAGGCACTTATTGGCCTAGCACCTGGCTACCTCACAGAATTATTTTAAGTTTACAAGCCAGATCGTCCACTCAGATCACAGACTGCAGGTTTCCTTATTGTGCCACATATAAATAAAGTGACAGTTGGCAGTAAAGCATTCTGCTACAGGGCCCCTATATTGTGGGACGGTTTGCCAGCTCATTTTCGGAATGCCGAATTGGCCTTAGTCTGAAGACCTAACCACTGAAGACCTATCACAACTGAAGACATATTACTTCAGTTTAGCTTACCCGCAATCTAACACACAACACACTGTAACAATGGTGTAGGTCATACACTCAGGATGCTGTTCACCACACAGGCCACACTGTCAGGATGATGTTCACCCTGTTGATTATGCTGTCAGGATGCTTTTCTCCATGTACATCATGCCACCAGGACACTATTCGCTGTGCAAATCACACTGTCATGACCGTGCAGGTCATACCGGGGAAAACCTCTCAGATCAGCATGGAATAAACAAATTTAATATCTGGATCTGTCTCATTGTGAGTATTATGGGTTTTATGTTTGAAAATGGCTTTTCCATATCAGAATCTTATGACAGTTTAGTGAATGGCATAGGACTTTGGAAGTAACAGCATATTCATAATTTTGGGACCTTTTTCTGTTTTCTGTAGTAATAAGTAAAACATGACTTTGAAACCAGTGGACAATGAATATTTCAGTTAGTCGCTAACAGGTTTAACCCAATGGAAACTAACCTCTGAATGACTTATTAATCCACTTTGATCTTGTTACTTTAAGAGTTAAGACTGGCTACGCCCGGTCAGTGATTAACGGGACACATTCCTACCTTTTTGGATACTAATTTAATGTGTGAAACTTATTATTTTGTGTCATGGAAACAGAATATTACAGGCAGAGTAGTCAGTTGCCAAGGAGATGGATATAATCTGTCATCTTCATGAACAACAAAAGATTACTATACCATTCACAAAGAAATTTTCATTCAACACAACAGGATAATTTAATACCCACTGTGTCCTGAATACTGAGGTTGAAGCAGATATAGTTAATGGATGTCCTAAAAAGATTTGACTTTTCAATTTAATTCCATATTTGTGAGGTGTTTTACATTAGGGATCTGCATAACAATGGGCATATCAATTTTTGAAATATGCCATTTTTATTAACATTTCCCCATCCTGTTTGGGCCATACATGCATTGGCAGCAATTGAAAACTTGGCTGCGATGTACTGTGTAAGAAATTAATTCCTTATGTGAATAAAAACAGCACAGTACTCCCAGCTAGTGTGCGAAAGGACCTCCATCGCAGTGATTCAGCCTCTCAGCTTTGCTGTTATGATGTACGTTACACTCATGAACATATGTTCATACAACGGGACCAGACAAAATACTAATAATGAATTTGCTAAGAAATTTAAAAAAAAAAACGATAAATGCAGAAAAATATCTTTAAAATGCTGCCAGTGTTGTACTAATGATATTTATAATTAGCCTGCAATGGCTGACTCAGTAAACGGGGGATTCTGGAAGCTGCACGTAGTAAAACGCATTTATCCCTGTTTAAATCCAATGGCACATTTGGAGAAGACCTGACGATTAAAGAGGCGTCTGAAGGGCACTTTAACCTTGACGGAAAACTGGGTGAAAGATTGATTTTCACAGGGTGACTAATTTTGTCCGAAGCATGTTGCGCATGTTACACTTTCACGAGTGTCATTATGCATACAACTGAATGGGGATCAATATTCCGGTAAAACATGGTGTCCTGACAAAGCCTGCGGATGCCTGTCGGCTTGCTGCATGACTAACCGCCTGTTCTCATTATGCAGGGCTGCTGGCTAAACTCCAGCCATATATTTAAATAAAACCACATTTATGAATGCTGATTTAAAGCCCATTTCTAAATAATAATATGCAATTAAAACATCCATCTGTTCACATATGGTTGATTGCACATGTCCAGCTGATTAGCTCTACCACTCTGCGGACGGTTGATTGCATATGTCCAGCTGATTGGCTCTACCACTCTCTATCAGCTGAGTCAGAAGTCACAAAGAGATGATTATTAAAGCTCGATTTAAGGCTCGAACAGTGAACCAACCCTCGTTACTGACTAAACTTCCAGAGACAGGACCTCTACCATCTCTGACCCAGCAGGGGGCTGCAACCCTTCCAGGAAACATGGCTCCATCCCCCTCTGCACCTTGCGAGTCCACCAATTGAACATGAAACTATCAGTCCGACCAGGGTGAGCCGGGGTTACCCAACAAAGGCGATTGTAGGTGTAAGGCCAGTAATCAACTGGAATGGAGCTGCAGGAGGTCTCAGGCCCTTTATATTAGGCTGGCCCCCGCTACCTCACTGTGGTTTGTTAAAGGCAGGAAAGCAGATCTGCCTGATGAAAAGGCTAAAAATCCTACCCACCACAAAGCCAGTTTTGGGTCGGACTTGGACGAAGACAAAGAAGAGGTTTGCGTGGATCTTGAAGGCCATTGTGAGCAGGTCACCAGAGCAGCTTGATGATTTTGCTGTTATGCTAGATCAGCATTTCTCAATGTAGTCTTCGGGGGACCCCCAGCTCCAGGGGGAATAAGCATGGCGGGTCGGTTTCTTGCAAGCTGCAAATTCACATCCTATACCCATGGTTCACCCAGGAAAGATGGGCCCACGGTGGGGGCCTGAAAGTGCCCCTGGGCATGCATGCTGTATATGTTATCCATGTCCTGATGAAGATTTACAGAATTCAAGGTTAAGCAATTAAACCACTAACCACAGCATGCAAGTTAAAACTGTGCAGTTTGCACCTTCAGTCTCACTGCCTGTATACCAGGGGATTTGTTTTCAGGGATTCACTACTAATAGGATAATAATATAGCAAATTGCATTAAATCACGGCCATCCTTGGTATGAATTTTATATAAGCAGTAGCTGGATGGGTAGTATTAGTTTAGAGGCCCATGTGTGTAAATTTGTTATGCTTAGAGACACCAGATAATATCAATAATATTAATGCTGGATTAAAGAGGCAATGCGGTACGAGGTATATATACCAAATGTGCTGTCCAGTTACCTTTATCAGGTGCACATAATACAGCACGTTTTGATGGCCCTTGTGGCAGGGCACTGCGTACTGTAGCTCCGGCCATTCCCAGGTGCGGGGAGGCGGGTGGCTTTCGGCTGGGGGGGTCTGTTACCGGGGGTGGGGGCTTTCCGTCTGCCTCGCCTCGCCTCCCCACGGGCCGCCGGTGCGTACAGTCAGAGCTCCGTCTGCTCGGGCGGGGAGGACCGGCACTGCAGCTGGACGGGAGCCGGGGCCGATGTCTCGATGGCCCCATCGCGTCGGAACACCTGACCGCGCATCACGCAGAAGCGGCGCCGCGGCGTAGGCGGGGGCGGTGAGGGAGCCCATCCTTCTGCGATTCTCCGGATTATCCGGGAGGGAGACGCGGAGGTGCGCCGGGGCTCCGAGCGCACGCCGCCGGCGGAGGATGGACGCCAGCATGCGCAAATTCACGGTGCGCCGCTTCTTCTCCGTCTATCTGCAGAAGAAGTCCAGGTCCAAGAGCTCCAGTCTCTGCAGGTTGGAGGTGGGTCTGTGCCGGTGGGTCGGTGCCGGGGTCCGGCTCGGGACGCAGGTGTGATGCAGCCCGCGGCGGGCTCCCCGAGGCGCGGTAGCGAGGTGCCTTGGTGCCGTGGCAGGGGGCGGACGGCACTTGTAGGCTGCCGGAGCGCCGGCGCGCCGCTTATTTATGTAACGCAGTGTCTGTCATTAAAGGGCTGCTTCGTATGGGGCACACTCCTGCTGTCCCTGAGTTATTCTCTCAGTTTGGTAAATTTTCTTATTTTTATTTTACAGCAACCCAGCGCGTACGTTTTAACCCATCTAACCGAATCTAAATTACTACGTAAAACCTGCACTTTATCGATCAGCCTGTTGTATAAGATTTAATGATGTCTAACAGCCAAGCCACGTTAAAGTCAATTCAAATAACAAGCATAAACAGGCCTAACCTAATTTTTATGGAAAGGAATTTATTCCAGGTATGAACTTTCTGTTAAGGAAAAACAACCCTTAAAAAGGGGGCCTGTGTTAAATTGTATGTATTTGTTTGACGTATTCTGTGTATGAGCCTACTTGGATACTTCATGGACTAAAACGTGACTGTCTAACGAGAAGGCTACAGATGATATATACAGATATAATAAGTCAGAATCAGATGCAATGAGGCGGCGTGCATATTATCCCGAGGCACATTTCCAGCGCTATCGGTGATGCGCCGTTTGCGGACACGGACACTCATCGACGGGCCTGTAAGCATGTCGGCCATGCGGGGTCTTGCTGTCCCCCACGGCCGTTCCCGGCGCCATGCGGGGTCTTGCTGTCCCCCACAGCCGTTCCCGGCGCCATGCACACACCAGCAACGACTCTAAGCGCATTTCGCCTGTTGCGTGAAATTCTAACTAAAATATCCACACTGTGCTTTGCGATTAGTGTCCAAAACAACGCAATTTCAAAGGCACCATGCCCTCCTAACCCAACGAATCTGCTGTCATTAAACGCAGCTTTTCGATGGAGAAGCATTATAGCCTAATTGATGGTTTTAAATTTCCTCAGTAGGGAGTGGTGTCAAAGCAAAACAATCATTAAAACCAACAGGGATAAGGGATTAACAGATAGCGGATCTGGTGGCTCCAGAACAAATAACCGTTTTGCAGCAGTGTACAAAACTGTTTTTGTAGGTTGTTCTAACATATTCATTATATATATATATATATATATATATATGTATATATATATACACACATATATGTGAAATCTTCTGGTAATATTATGTCCCTTACAATCACACAAGTAATTAGTAATGAGTAACACCTAGAAAAAATAAAAATAAAATCCACAAAAAAAAAAAACGGTTTTGTGCTGTGTACAATGACTCATAATGCCCAGAGTTTATAAAGATTCCATTATCAAATGGTTTGTCCAGTACAGTAGAAATACAGTGGTAAAATTATGTCAGATGTTACTGAAATAAACAGCTGCTGAGCACTGGGGTCTGAGCCATGAGTAGCCATGCCCATCATCAGAGCATGTTTAGGTCCCGTCTGCCATGAAACATCTGCTGTCATTGATTTTGTTCCCTGCTCTCCTTTATTGACTTTCCTCCTGCTCCCAGCTGGGTGTGTAATGACTGGAGTCTGTTTCCTAGGCTGGGTCTTTCCATATACAGTCAGTTTCCTGTGTGAGATGCTCATGGATAAGGTGTATCCTCACATAGCTGTGCTCGCTGTTGGAACTGGACTTTATAGGAGGCCACCTGTTCCATCATGGACTTTTTTTTCCGTGGGGTCTCCAGACAGGGCAGGCCTCGGTCACCCACCCCAGCAACCTCCTTGGTTTTTAAATGACTTTTGGGGGCAAGTATTAGTTATATGGCTTGCTAGCTGAAAAACAGCCGATGACAATGTTAAGGGTTGTATGTGGATTATCCAGACCACAGCACAGTCAGAGAGCTAGTGGAGTTAAATTCCCTGCACTTCGTTACAGCGAACAGATCGATGGGACACTGAGTTGACGATGATATGGGGCAATTGTCCTTTGCGTTACATCAAGCCTGTTAGGGACCAAATCAGGCCGCCCCCCTAAATGCACATGGTTTTCCCACAACATTGGTAGGGTCATGTTCCTACCATCCATACCCAAATCTACGCCTTTGCACTGCAGTGTTCTTGCTCTTTAACTCGAATGACCAAAATGCGAAAAGCTCAAGAGTCAGACTGTGAGCTCTTTATATGAACTTGCCCCCCATCCCCAAACCATCCACGGGCTTCTCATATTCCGAAGTCAGAGAACGCACATTCGAAGCTTTTGGATACCCAACAGAAACAGAAAGTGGGCTTAATCATACATGGGATGTTTTTGGCTGATTGTATTTATTTAGCATCGTGATAGCTCGTGTGATAGTTATTACAGTGCCGGAAGTCACATTAGTGCTAATCAGATTTCTGAGATAAATGGTGTGGACACACGCTAAGAAAATCAATACCCAACTATAGTGATAAGCCAAAGCCACATCTATGCTTGGTTATTGAATCCCATAAACTGTCGCCGGGGAGAGGATGCTTGAGAGCGTGGTCTCCAGTTTCAGTGGACGCTAATGTTCAGTGTTTAATGGAAACCACCACTGGTCTGGAAATTGTATTTCATAATCTGGCACTTCGCTTGCCTGGAAGAAGCACCACATGTGACTTAGAGAATGCAATAAAGTCGAGAAATGTGGGCTTGATATCCAGCGCACTGTAGTATCCATACTAGGGCTGAACGATTTACAGATTTCATATCAGAATTGCGATTTGAAAAAATGCAATTAGCATTATACAGCATTTCTGACTCAGGGGTTAAAACTGTCGTGAGAATAGTTTTGCAAATTCATCGTCCTCCTTGTGTGACAGTCAGTCTAACCAATCAGAAGTGGCCCAAAGTGACGTATACACCCTCAAACACACACGTGACACCCAAGGAAAACATTACATTCACAGTGCAGAAAAATATTGGTTTCGCTGCTGGGCTGTAAGTGAATTACCTACCTATTTCATGGTCAGAGCAGTGCTAGCCGCAAGACTGTTGTTTTCTTACTGGAATCATTTTATTCATATTACTTTATTTAACTTAATTAACACAGTCATAGCTTTTGTGATAGCTGTTTTATTTGTCATTGTCGTTTCCGGAAACAAGTGGTCGAGCGCTGTTTGCAAATGTGACACTTAAAATGTGCCTGGAAAAATACAATCACTTTATCATGTTAGCTAGCAACCCAGAACACTTTTGGTAAATAAATTACTATAAAACAATTTTAAGCTGTTTTGCCTTAAATTTATGGTAAATTGGGCTGAAAAGAATGTTGCAGTATCTGGTAACATCAATCACGCCGAATCATACGATCGGTTCACAATGTTCACAATTGTATTCACAAGTTCATATTGTTTAGAAACTGTTCTTAGTGTACATGTCATATAGTGAATACTGAACTGAGTTAAAAAAGAAACGTAAATCAAATCGCAATATCTGTCAGATGAATCAGGATTTAATATTTTCTTAAAATCATTCAGCCTTAATCCGTACAAATATATAAATCACTTTTTCTGTCTATGTCTTGCACTAGTGTAATTGTAGGGACAGAGTGAAACGAGGCACTCCGGTTACAGGCCACATGAGGTGCACAGTTCTTTCCTCTGGCCTCCGTCTGCTGAAAGGGGAGTCACCATTAAGAAAGATACACAAAATAGGAACAAAAAGTAATTCTTTAATAAAAAAAATGCCCTGTGAGCACCAGCAATGAGGTGGTAATTCTGTTGTTATGGTTAAATTAATTTGAGCCATTAACAGATCTGAAGCGTATTGTTAACAGGTCAAACTTTGGTCAGCAGTTCTACTTTAAACAGCGTCAGCTTGTTCACTGTTAAAGGGAGCAATGCTGTTGAAAATAAAAAAACATTTTATTACTGAACATCTGGCTCATATTTATGTAGCTAAACATTGAAACTGGGTACTTAACAAAGATATAGTGGCCGGCATTCCATCCAGGGTGACCCCGGCCTTCCCGGGAGAGGCTTCCTGTCCTGGATACATGGTGAGGAATGGCCGGCGGAATCGTGCAGGGTCAGCATAGAAGCTGCTATGAGATTGACTAAAGCAGAGGCTTAGGGCGCCATTGGAGGGAGACGTGCGGTGGCTAAAGCTTATGTGTGCACCGATCCAATATTGGGGATCGGCATCGGCACCGATCTACACCTGTCAGACGGATCGGGTATCGGCCATGTGTGAGCTATCCAGGTCCCATACTTACTTATTCAGTTTTCGGCAGTGTGGTAAAATATTGCTCCTATTTCTTGTTAAATTGATTTGTATAATCAATCGGACATCAGCCCTTTCGCGTTTTAGATGTGCTTTTCGCTGTATTTCAGCTGAACACTAACGCTGCAGCTCAGTCTATCTGCTACTCAGCGGGCGGGAGCGCACCGTGACTTCCGCCCGCTGTGACGTCGTGTGCATACCCACCTCGGTAGGGGTTGCGCAGGAAAGTCGGATAGGAGGGTGACGATCTGGCGGTATTTTATGCTGGAAACAACAGCCGACAGCGATGGAACTTGCTATTTTTATAAAAGCAAAGTGATGAGTTGGAAGTAGCGTTTATTGGAAAATAAACAAAGCGTAAGCAATTGTGTAATACAACGCGAGTGATATGAAACAAAGCAATGGCTGATTTGGCTGTTTTGCGCCCTCGATACAGCTTGTGATACACGAGGGGCTGCTATCGCTCTGAAGTGTACTTTAAGTGACGCTGTTCCCAGCAGGAGAAAGATTGTGGGGCATTTTTAGTGCAAACTCTGGAGAGAGAGGAGGTAAGGGGCATATGCTGAGACAGCACACCACCACCACATGACAGACCACTTCAG
Source organism: Petrocephalus sullivani (assembly GCA_026780845.1). Lineage (NCBI taxonomy): Eukaryota > Metazoa > Chordata > Actinopteri > Osteoglossiformes > Mormyridae > Petrocephalus > Petrocephalus sullivani. The sequence continues at coordinate 189,541 of JAODKM010000058.1, read as the reverse complement.
GGACGAGAACCTGGGTGCAGCCATGCTGATGTTGCCTAACTCATAAAAGAATGATCACCGTCTCTTCCACACAGTGAGGCAAAGCATACACCACTGGTTTCAGATGGGTACTTGGTACCCAAAGCCCAGGTGTCGTTATGAGTGTCGGGGCAGAAAAAGTCAGATCTGTGCAACCCTACCAGAGCTCACTGGCACCTCAGTAAATACTCAGGTGCGAAACCGCTGTGCAAGGGGGAGCAGATCGACCCAGCCGCAGGACACGAGCTGACCTTGTTTGGCTTTTGGCGTGGTCATCGTTTTTATGTGTGAAGAAGCTGACAATAAAAGATTAGTTCGGTGGGACTGAGAGAGCCCCATTCTGGGTCCGACACAACGTTCTTTATTATAGTGTGGGAAAAGGAGCCCAGGAGTGCTTGCTGTTTGATTTAGGGAGCATCTGCAGAGATCCCATGTGATAAATGCAACCCTGCCTATATTGCAGTGAAGCAGAAATGCCTGCACATTCTCGCACAGCGGCAGCGAAGGGTAGGTGTTTATTATGGCCTGTCTTCCTAACATTTTCATTCGGCATGTTGCTGGGTTGCTTGTGCTATACTAAGGTCTTAAACACCAGTGCTGAAAAATTTACTGATTAAGGTGTTATTTTTTCTGACAGCACTCATATTTTAATGTGGAATCAAGCTGTGATTTTATCTTTCATAATTTACTTTGCCTTTCTTTAGTACAGATATCCTTATAAATAGCAGTGAGTAATGATAAAATGTGTTCATTTTAGTGAAAGTTTCAGTGTGTTACATTGAACAGATTTTGAGATTAGATTTACATCAGTAAATTGGATTTACATCTCTAAATTAGTAAATTGAACTGAATTATCTACTGATTATCTAGCATGCACTTGCATTGGTACAGCGCATTGCCACACCCAACACATGATGAAACACCCCAGGATGGCAACCCCCCTGGCCGACATGCCCCCCCCCCTGGCCGACATGCCCCCCCCCCCCGGCCTCCGGAAGT
>JAODKM010000058.1:140702-150933 GCA_026780845.1 Petrocephalus sullivani | reverse complement strand
CCACTATGAACGCAGGCCCATTGTGACATTGTACCTCTTATAACTACTCGCTGCTTCCTATCTGTTAACCAGTTAAAAGGCACAGTTACTGTTCAACCAGGAATGGGCAGAACTCTTGATGTGCTGTGATTGTTGGTGCCAGATGTGGAGCTTCCAACATCTTAGAAACAGCCGTCCTTTGAGTCACACACTGCAGTGTGAGGACAGTGTGATGGACTAAAAACATCCCAGCCCAATGAAACTGTCTGTAATCTGGTATGCTTTGGACACCTACTTACCGAAAAAAGTGGAGATATTTCAGGATATCAGTGATCCACCAAGGGTGTGAAGCCCAGGCATGTGCACAAGAGTATAAGAGGGGTGGCAGTTTGGACTTGAAAATTCACCTCTGGGTACATCCGTAGGCTGCGTGTGTGGAAACTGAAAACCTTATCCAAATTCTCTTCAATGTATTCTGTTAAAAATAAAGCAATGGATAGTGCCCAAGGGGTTGTTTGACTATTTAAGGAGCATGTTAATTTATATATGATATTATTTAAATACGATCAGTATTTCTCTATACTATAGACGCCTTAAATTAACAGTGAAATTTGTATTTTTAGGCTTTTTTGGTTTCATATTTTCAGTCAATTCTCCACAAATTGGAACATAGATTTTTGTAAAAATTACTTTTTTGTGTGTACTTACCTGTAAATAAGTGTTAATGTGAAATACAAATATTTATTAAATTTATTGAAAGCAAACTAAATACTTTTACATACAACCATCTTCCACGTGCTTATCTGATACAGTGTCACATATGGTTATTTTTAAATGCTTGAAACAAAGTGCTTTTCTTCATACATCATGTAAAATTAAATAAGTCCTTAACTTAGTCCCTAACTTTCTGACTAATATGAGTTAATAGGTATTCAGCAGTTTAAAACTATTCTTCAACATGGGTTACTGGAATATTTGCTTTTTTTTCTCAAAGTAGTGTAAAAAAGAAACTATGATAAATATTTTTTATAACTCTTACAAGTCATCAGGAGTCTCATAAGTCATCACTGGTGATCACCAGGCCGTTGGTGGTGGGGTTTTCATACGTGATACAATCTTCATCCTCCTGTGTGAATAAAGGAGAAACAAAAACAGGGCAATTAGATGCATAACTCCCTGGGTTTGGCAGTGGTGACCTGATGAGATTTCTGAGTGTGTGTATATCAGCTCACTCACTTCATTGGCTGGTTTATAGTCTTTTTCTGTGCTGATGTAGGACAACACGTGGATGAGAGTGTAGATCCTGCAGGAGAAATAAGGCAAGATAATTACAGGCAACAGTTTATCAAATAATATAGCTGTTCAGGATTCACCTTGAGCTTATCATGCATTTTGTATAAAATAACGTGGGTAGACATTCTGGGGACAAAGATGTCATTTGCCCTTTGGAGCCCAGGTCCGGAGGCCTAATTCCCAGAGGCGTTACCTATGGTAGAGCATTGCCAGGAACTGCACCAACAGCAGGATGGCGAAGCTGAGCAGGAACATGAGACTCAGTGGCTCCACCTTCATGTCCTCGTCAGACTTGGTGCCGTTTGGGTAGTACTTGGGGATCTTGATGCTAATGGTGTCACTGCCGATGGTTTGCAGGAAGAAGGTGGCAACGACCCACAGGACGTTCAGGATGAAGTAAAGGAATACGGCCTGCAAATATCATGATGGGTGAGGAACATGCACCATCTCCTTCAGATCTATTTAGGCACCATGCAAAACTCTATGCATGGACTGACTGCAGTGCCCCATACCTTGTTTCGTAGGGATTTTAGTTCCCGGGTTACCTCTTCTGTATGTGCTTTCTGGTCGACTATAGGTTTCAGGTATCGATCTATGAGTTTTGTCCAAAAGTCAGTTTCATCCTGCCAGAATACAGAAGAAGATGAACTGTTAGCTTAACCGTCGGTGAAGGTCTGGGTAGCCGTGAGGGAATCAGGGCCTCACCTCATTGAGCTTGTCCACCTGGGGGGCGATCAGGGTCTTCTCAATGGCCCGTTTGACCCTTCTCTCCAGCCTCTCGGCCCGGTTGGTCTTCAGGATCCTCCTCGCTGCCTCGTTGAGTGCATACTGCAACTCCTCTAGCTGGCTGTCACACAGCACATCCTCAGGATCAATCTTGCCTCTCAGCTCCCCGTTCACCACGTCTGTCAGCATCAGCACAAGCTCTTCACACACGTCGTCCTGGTCCTTGTTCCGCAGGGTGTAGCGAATCTGCTCCTGCAGGTTCCTCTTCATGTTGGCGTATGTCAGCTTCTTCAGGAATTCCGTCTTGACAGGATTGACCCATTCTTGAGAAAGAGGAAGAGGAAAGGATCAATGGCCATGGGTATTTTTTTTAAGTTATGAAACGGTTATAGAAGATATTAGTTATTGGATATTAGCGTCTGTCACACTCACCACTGTCAAGAACAACCTTTGGTTCCTCTTCATCATCATAATCATCATCATGAAATGATGATTCATACTCATTTCTGTCCATTTTTTCATTGATGCTGTCATCACTCTCACTGTTGAAAATAATATAGACTTCAGTAAGTGATTGTGGAATATTAATTTTAAGTGGTCATTCATTTGAATGCCATACAGTTCCACAGTGAATGATGTTCAGTAAGATGTCTTGTGTATGCTATACTGACTGCTTTGAACAGGTATTTAAATATGTACAGTGTAATATTTTTCCACTATCTGAATCCCCTACATACTGTATAATATTTATTTTGACATATCTGTGTTGTTGGTTCAAAAATCACACCCTCTGATATTTCGATTTTCAGCTTTTTTTGCTTTGATGTCTGAATCCCCACCTTAACTCGGATGCATTGTCTTCTTCCATTTTCTTCTTCTGCACCACTGTCCCTTTCTGTCTGAGGCTCGGCTGTCTGGCCATTGTGATTTGCTGGTGACTTTCCATAGATTGTTGCAGCTGTCCGTGTGCGTTCTCCTTGTGTTCCTGGGCATTCGGGGGCTTTCCTTGTGCGTTAGGGCCGACGGAATTCTGGATCTGCTGCAGAACCAGGTTCTCTGTCTCCTGCGTAACCTGGATTTTGAGGTCCCAGCAGCAGAGCTTGCAGCTGCGGTCGCAAAGGATGCCCACATGCTTTCCCTCTTCTTTCTCTCGAGTTGACTCACGCGTCCCCCATGATACGATGTGCATGTTGACCAGGGAGTAGATGGTCAGAAGGAGGTACCCGCTAGGGATGCAGATGAAGTACATCAGGCCGTAGATAATCATGCCAAACTCCTGAGGGTGCAGTATGGCAGTCACCAGGTACAGGATGCTCATGGACACCAGGAAGATCCCAGTGGGTGTGATGAAGGTCTCCTGTATGATCATGTCACCTAATGCAGAGAGGATGATGACGGTCAGACATCATTCCAATCTCAGAAAAGCACAACACAGCCACATAAACAAATCTGACTTTAAATTAATTCTATTTTTATATTGTCTAGATTTTATCATTGTGTCCTTAGCTGTAGTTGTGGGTAGAACTTGTCAGCCATTATTAGTTCTGTCACTTTATGGCTTTTTGTATATGGCTTTTTGCTATAACTTTGTTTATTATTCAGGATGAGCCATCTGTACACACATATTTGTGCAAATATCTCCATTTTGATTGGAAAATATGACATCTTGTAAATAATCAAAATTTATAATTGTATTCTTGTACTGATGTTTTTTATGAAAGTCTTGCTTGACAGGTGATTGACTCATGTGCTCTGGCTAAGGGTGTCTGCCAAATGCTGTAAATGTAAATGTATGTTCGAAGCCAGGCCAGACTGGCACTCAGAGTCCATACCTATGATGGAGAAGAAAGAGGCAGTCATCAGGAATGCATAGAGCACACTCAGGATGGCCGCGATGGAGAGCTGGAGGTCTGTGTTGCATATGAAGCAGATCAGCATGTAGACGACGGGAGGGATGACAGCCACGATGATAGCCAGGCTGCCGTCCATCTTGAAAACAAACTGGAAGGCCCCTGAGATGGGAAAGTTTCAGCATCATGGCGTCTCACAGCCAACATAGTCCGAAACTTCAAGTGTGGACAATCGTACGTCATCATTATCTGGTTACAGTACCAGTGCTTTTAATGTTTTTGTCTCTATTTTAGCTATTTTTGACCTTATATTGAAAGGCCTCAAGGCAATGAGATGATACATATCAGGTACTGCAATGACTAAGAGAAGTGTTCAACATCTCAAAATTTTCTCGAAGTTTAGACTCTTCAAAAGAGCCCCTTTTGCGTCACTGACAGCATTGCAGACTCTTGGCATCCTTTCAGCCAGTTTCCAGACGTAACCTCCTGGAATGCTTCTCCAACAGTCCTCGAGGAGTTTCCACAAGTTCTGGGCACAAGCTGGCTACCTTGCTTTTACTTTTCGATCCTACTCATCTCAAACCAGCTCTATAGGGTTTCGGTTGAGGGATTACGGGGCCTGGTCATGTGTCACGGCACCGCATCGCTTTCCTTGTTCACCAGGTAATACTGTGTTTATATAACCTCAAGGTATGTTTAAGGTTTGTATGAAACAAGTGTAATTTATCAATTTGATATAGGATAGTTAGTTATCTATTATGGTTAAAACTAAGTTTATTACAGTCAATTGTGATTTGTATTTGTGGTTATATATATCTACATTAAGATCATTTACATGTGTGCATTCTTTTTGGTACGTGTATCCAGTTGAATATGTTACTGTCGTTTTAAGATCACGTGTCAGTGGTGGAGACATAAGGGGTTGCGCTGGTACGTTCGGGGGGAGGAAAAATGGCTTGCTGATATGGGTAGGAAGAAATTGGTTTTTTTACCGTGCTGGATGTATAATTTTGGTTTTGCCTGTTAAACCGTGTTTTAATATGATTATTAATAAACATTACTATATACAATATAACGATATATATATGTGCTATACTGCTACACGGACCGTGGATGCGGGACATAGACAACTGGTTTATACTACCAGATGTGCGTAAACCATACAGCCCGCAATCAGCACTAAAGGTTCGCGGATACAAGGTTGTTATCTTATTGCAAAATAAATGAGTATCAATGGGTGTGCCCAGACTTTCTGTATCTGCTGTAATAGGCATCCATGGATACCTGTAAAGGCTTAATGACTAAAGAAGGAAATTCCAACCAGGAAAATAACAGATAAAGTAATGAGGCTACATGAATAACTCAGACATCACGCCGTACTTTGAACCTGATACATATGTGTTTCCATTATATTGTTTTTATGGTTCTGGAGAATGTAGAATGCTTGGATGAAGCTCTACTGATTCCTCAAGGTTTGCAGACAAGACCTGTAGACAGGGTGGTCGATATAATGTTCTTGGAATTCATTATAGACATATAAGAGAGACACATACCAGCAATCATCAAGGTGACAGAGGCGGGCCCCAGGATGGAGGATCCCACAGTGAAGATCTGGTAAACGATGTACAGCATGGAGATGGAGGTGTTCCGTTTGGCTGTCTCCTGGCCGCTGTGCAGGAGGTCCAGTGTGTTGGCCAGGGTGGAGGGCCCCCAACGCCTTCTTTGGTTGTAGAACTCCTTAAACTCCTGTGGGGAGTTGGTGTAGGCATCTGAGGCAGCATTGTACTCAACCCTCCAGCCCTGCTGGAGCAGCAGCGTGCACAGCCAGCGGTCCTCACCTGTGCAGGTGGGCAGAAACAGTTACCAGGGGCTCGCTGGTGCTCATGATCATAGTCAGCGATTCCTACTCAATCAATTTCCCAGGTACAGATTTGGCATGGATCAGGGACAGTATATATTCATTCCATCATCACCCATCATTTATTGTTGTTAAAATATAAATAAATAAATAAAAAAGCCACCAGCAGGTGGATGAAATATTGCTAGCTGAAGTGAAATGCTCTCCTGGTATAAAAATGAACATCTTGTAGACCTGGCACTAGTGAAGATGGTCACCTTGATCATATTGGACATATTCAACCGCCTTGTTAGCCTTTGTGGTGTATCGCTTCAGGACATTATCGTCCATCAAGGCCGAGCCCCTGAACAGGCTGAAACATCCAGGGCTGCACAGGACCGACCCAAAGACGTGTTCTGCAGTTTTTTGAAGCCAGTGGCCCACGGCGTATTCAAACTTCTGGTACCAGACCATGGGACCTGCAGTGACAAACGCAGTGTCATGCTGCATGTGTCACTGCTCAAGTTTGCAGGCCTTTAATGGAGCCTGAAGTTCAGCTGTCAGGTTTTATTTATCATATATGCAAAATATAAACAAACATGCATTGCACATGTACTTCCATGTGCCTACTGGAATGTGCTCAAAGGAAAATATGTAATATAAAAAATGAATAAAAATCGATTAAATAGATAATAAAATTAATGTAAATAAAATAGTAAAAACAAAGTAATACAAAAAAGCATCAGTACCATCATTTCTGTACCTACATAGGAGAGGATCAGTTTATGTCAATCTGATGCCTCCTTACATTCCCTGAATGTTATGGTGCACCTCTGGTCTTATTAGGTTCTTGGTTCATTAGAATTTATTGTGTAGTTACTGCATAGTTGTGTAGCTGCTGTATAGTTGGGTAGTTGCTGTATAGTTGGGTAGTTGTTGTGTAGCTCCAGCTCCTATACTGCTTCCACGTGTACTTAGACATTAATTCTTGGCAGGTATGTCTGCCAGGCATTAGTGCCGCTAGGCTGAGCTTCCAGTGAACGCCCAGGTGCAGGTGTAAGTGGGATCAGTGTCCCACAGCTCCTGAGTCACCAAGCTTCCTCACCCATTCCCGTGGGATGGATCCTTCCACAGGCCGCGCCAACATTGTCATACATCCTGAGCCGATCGACCAATAGAATGACAGCGGAGGGGTGGAAGTCAGTGTCCCCGTCCAACGCCAGGATGTATGTGTTGTCATCAGAGATGTACTTTCTTTTACTGTCGTTGTCATAGGTCGGCAAGAATAAACTTTCGCCGTCCATTGAAACAAGAGAAGCTCGACACGGATTATTCTGCCTCTAAAAGCCGAAAAGACTGTGGTTTGCTGTGACATTCCACATATGTTTACTGCTGTATTTCCATGAGAAGTCCATGGCCATATTTTACAAGAAAACCTACCATTATTTTCTGAGGATTCTTGGCCATGTAGCCCTTCCATCCCAGCAAATAGTACATGTACATGATCTGAAACATTAAAGTGAATGCATGTTCCGTTGACATGTTTCTTTACTGTTCATTTGTCTATTTATGTCAAGAAAAACAGTATTACGACATTTTAGCATCTCAGCAGTGACGAGGGTGTCACCCACCTGCGACCACCGCTTTTTGTTACGGATCAGACCTTTGTCCTTCAGATGTATGTATAGCATGTTTCCATCCGGCAGGACGAACATCAGGCGCCCTCCGTACGGTGTCTCAATTATGGACACGTCGTCCGGCTCTTTGTTCGTGAAAACCCTGGGAAACAAGCGAAACCGAAAATGTGCAAACTGCAATATAGGCAGCGTACATAAGTGTCCACACAGAAAAAGGGTGTCCTAGGCACATGCTGTAAAAGTCCAGAAAGAGTTATTTTTAGCACTGAGGGGATATATATTTTACCTGTACACCTCTATGACCACTTGAATGAGGTCATTCACATAATTATTGACAAATCTTCTTTTTTCGTTGTCTTTTTGAAATGCGTCATCTACAAATATGTGGCATTCAAAGTCAAATTCATCTTTGTGCTGCTCCTTCGGGTCGCCCCTGTAGCGGTCCAGCCTACATTTGAAGAATATTGATGGTCAGACATCATTTTTTCGACTTAGGCTAAAAAACGTTTGGCGTTGCAGCTCATAGTTTACCTAAACATGGACGTGAGGATTTTCAGCATCTCGTCGTATGTTTCGTGCCACATGGTGGCGCAAAGGTAGATCACACAGCTCTCAAGTTCATCATGGCTGCCGAAGAATAAAAAAGTCAATTAAACCAGTTTTCAAATCATAGATGTCATGCCAAAGAGTTAACTAAATAAAAAATTACAAGTTGAGTGATACAGGGAAACACATGCACACAAGTTAGACCTGGCCTCTACTCTTTCATAGTTATATTTGTGGTTGTGTTTCTAGAGTGTCACCCAGAGACATTTATTCATGGCTGTATCAGGTAGAACAATGATCAGTCCTTAAAATGATTTCCTTTCACATGCAAATCCGTGGATTAATGCAGAACATAAGCATATGCAGTAAATCTATAATTCTGAAGAAAGCCATTTGGGTGAGTAACATCTGACTGCATGATGTTCTGGATATGGCTTTTACTGGCCTCTCTTGGTTCCTCGCCCTGACGACCTTCATTCTGGTGTTAAGCAGCATCGACTGGTCGATGAAGGCAGATTCGTAAAGTCGGCGCACAAACAGCTGGGAGGTCCTCTCAATCCTCTGTACCTTGGTCTTCCACACATAGTGTGTGGCTGCAAGAAGGCCCAGCCACATACAGAAACCCTCCGTGACAAGCATGGCGAACGGCCATGAGCGGTAGTGGCTATTCAGGGTTGTTCTGCAGATGCTGTTGGAGATTTCAGCCAGCACAATATCCGTGGTGTTCCTTATTTGGGTTCTGCCCAGAGTCAAGCAGAACATGGTAAAGTTTCCCGTGGCTGTTGCACCCAAGTTTTGAGCCTCTGCAATGAAGAGGGCTAAGCCCACAATGAGGACCGAGGGTCCTGTGAAGCATGCGGGGAGAGCAAAGCTCATGCGGACGGCGTGGATCTTACAGGCCACCACCCCAAACCAGTGACACGCCGCTGACATAAATGCCTGTAGGCAAAAGATCCCAATTCCCAAATTGAGCGTCTCCTGGGCCACGTTAGAAAAATATGACCAGTCAACGTGGGGCTTCTGAAAGAATTCAAAATAAATGGAGTAGACTGCGCCGATAACTGCCACCCTCAACAAGCTGGTGATCATAAAGACAAAGTCACGGAAGCCCTCCAGCTCTGTGAGCGTCTCCTGGATGTTATTGCTTGCCTGGAAGGGATTCTCCCACCAGTTGAGGGAGACGAATAACGAGGCAACGATAGCCACGGCGACATATGCATAGTTATCTGTCGACTCTATGAAGGAGGTCACACGCACGTGGTAGTCGGTCACCAGGAGTCCATAGCCGGTCAGCACGAGAACGAGGGAGCAGATGGGAAAGAGGATCTTCCAGCTCTCCTTTTGCAAACGGAAAATGATCTGCAAAGCGCTAGAAAAGATGCACACGCCCCCAGTGATGAAAAGGTTAGTGAGCGCGTCGAACTGCGGCATCACGATAATCACAAGGACCGATGTTCCCAGGGAAACCAGAGACTCGACCAGGCAGATCTGTCAAAAAGATCAAGAATGCTGTCACTACTGAGGTTTTTCTGTCACTCATTTGGGTAATTATACAAACAAAGGTCTGAAGACCGACATTTACAAAGGATTACACATAATGAGCAGTTAGAATCAAATATACCACAATGTTAAGCTGTTTACAATGCCTCAGTCATTCAGAACCTCAGGCATTGCTTTTTAATAACATAATAAATAAGTAAAGGACACTGTACTTTCAATCTCTGGCTTAGGGTCTACAACTGGGTAATAATAGCCAAAGATTTCACCTGTGTTTTTCAAACATGTCATCAGTTAAGAATTAGGATCCAGGAATTAACTCACGATTCCCATAGTCTTCATGTTCGGGTTTACAAAGCTCTTGAACGTGCACTTCCATAATGACTTGAGGAACATCAGCACATTTGGCACTACCAGGGAGAACACCAGCATGAGCAGGTAAAACTGCTGGTCATGGTTCTTCACCAAAGATTTAGGACTCGCCAGCATGCAAAGGACCAGGAGGGAACCCTGGAGTTGGGGAAGAAATAAATCTGAGACAAAGAACCCCAGATAATACGACCAATTTATATGTCGGTTTCTAATAGAGCGATTTGCTTAGAATTTAGCTGAGTCACTCTCATATTAAATCTTGGAGTATATGCTTAGATGTTTCGCAGTAATTGATGAGACTGGTGGTACATGACTAAAAATACTTGTCATAGCTACTGAGAAATAGTTTGACGTTTAATGAGAAGGTTTTGCTGTTTAAAGTCAAGTAGTAGGTTCTGTTTGATAATGAGAGGGGCTACGTTAAAGCTCTTTGTTTTCCAGTCATCAGGTTTTGCAGGTTTTCATTGTGTCATAAATTCCGGGCTATCACCCCC
>JAODKM010000058.1:58497-74391 GCA_026780845.1 Petrocephalus sullivani | reverse complement strand
TGCCAGGGGGTTGCTGTGCTCCTAGCTAATGGACTAATGCATGAGCCCCCCCCCCACACACACCCACACACACACACCACCAGTCGCTCCAGCCCGCCAAAACCAGTCAAAAAAAAAAAAAAAAACATCCCCCCCCCCCCCCCCCCCCCCATGCGTGGCTGGCGTGTGGACGCGCACCATGAGAGAAGGCTACTATGCTGCATACCTACATTTAGCCAAGAGCATGTCTGTCATGGAATTCCCTTGCAGTGCCGGGGACTAGAGAATTTCCAGCTAGGCCAGGGTAGGGCAGACTATGGTCAGCCCATCAGCTTTAACTGGCACTTTAAGCACAATGTTAATCAAGCAATATTGGTGCATCCTGATGCCATCTGTTCCCCACATAATTGACACACACACCCACCCACCCAGTTGTCCACATAATGTAACAGAAAATGTGACTCATCAGACCCGGCCACCTTCTTCCATTGCTCCGTGGTCCTGTTCTGAAGCTCACGTGCCCATTGTAGGTGCTTTGGGAGGTGGACAGGGGGCAGCAGGGACACTCTGACCGCTCTGCAGCTCCGCAGCCGCATACATAGCAAGCAGCAATGCACTGTGTGCTCTAATACCTTTGTTTCACAGCCAGCATTACGTTATTCAGCAATTTGTGCTACAGTAGCTACCTTGCGGGATTGTACCAGACGGGAGGGCAAGCTAGCCCACATGCCTCAGTGAGCCTGGGGCACCCAGGACCCCCTCGCCCTTCCTGGTGCCACTTCAGGCACTGACCACTGCATACTGGGGACACCCCACAAGACCTGCCATTTAGGAGCTGCTCTGACCCAATTGTCTAGCCATCACAATTTGGCCCTTTTCAAAGTCACTCTGATCCTTACGCCTGCCCCTAACCCTAACCCTAACCCTTTCCTGCCTCCAGAAACTGAAGTTCCCAAACTGACTGGGATCACGACTCGCTGCCCGATATATGATGGCACCCATGGTAGGTGCCATTGTAACGAGATAATCAGCCTCATTCACTTCACCTATCAGGAGCTTTAACGTTATGGCTGATCAGTGCATACAGGTATGCATGGCTTAATGTCTGGGTTATGTTCTGGCCAGCAGGATGTTAGGAGACATGGATGCTATGCAAACATCATGTATACTGGATACAACCCTATACTGTATCATAGTCCTATTACTGTACTTGTACTTCCTAAATATTCAAAATACTTTACACTATTCCAGTACTGTACTACTGTATACTACACTGTGATAAATGCAAGTACACTGTATTTGCACCCTAAAAGTAAGTACACATTAAAATGATTAAAAGTACAGTAAAATAAATACATGCGCAACACAGACGTCTATTATCGCTGTCAAGTGTTATTGTTATGACAAGTTAGACATGACAACTATGTATATAAGATGTATATGTATATGTGCACCTAGGCCACTAGGTGGAGCACACTGCACCGTGCTGCCCGCTGCACTGCTGTCAGAAGAGAGAGACCCTATTTTAGGAGAGCTTTTCCTCATCAAGTTTTGCAAGCTCTTGCAATACTTTTGGTCAGAGGGGACAGGGTTTTAAGGGGGCAGGGTTGCGGAACTGCTTAAAAATAATGGTAACACTATACTTTAGGAGGCACAGATAATGTATTATTAGGCTATTACTTATGCATTTATTAACCACAAAGTCTTACATACTGATCTCATGTTTGTTCATTAATAAATTGCAACACATCTAATCCCATGCAGTTACTATTCTTGTTAATAAATCTGATAATTCTGTAAACCTTCATGAACTACTGAAGGGACTTCTGAAATAATTACCAAGGAAGCACTGAAGGAACTTGCAATAAATATCAAAAATACTGATCTCATGTTTGTTCGTTATTAATGAATCATGATGCATGCTCATGATTTGTACTTTGAGTTTGAGTTATTTTTAAGTATTTGTGCCCCCCATGTAAAGTGTTACCGATAATATTTTTAACCTTGTGTCTTTATGGACTTTTGTATTATCTCACAATATTTCTTAATAATAGCACGGAGTTTGTTAAAGGTACAAACAATAGCATAAATGGACTAATAACTATCAAACTGAATAACATAGACATGTCCAGTAAAGTGTGCTTTAAGCAATAGACTTCAGGGGACACCATTTAATTTTCAGATCAGTTTTTATGTGTATTTATTAATTACTCATACACATATGTAGAAGATTAAATTTGTATTAGGCTGTCCGTAACAGAAGAGGTCCCCCTTCTGCCAAAATGTTTGCCCACCGCTGAGCCAGTCCTCTGCTTTGTGGTTTTTGTTTTAAATGTACGTTATTGTTTTCAAAGCGCAGTGGCTGGCCTCTCAGAGCTGATACAGGGAGTTTGGTGAACAGATAGACAGTAACACCTGGAGATCCAGCAAAGGACATAACACCCCCGTCTGGAAGTGTCAAGCTGGTATCTCTGTATCCCTCTTGTGATTTTAAACATGCATAAAACTCACGGTATCTTCCAGTCCAACCTGTCGCATGCATGTTAGAAGCTCCTATCACTGGCTTAACTGGCTAATCATGTCATACCTGGATCAGGTACGTTGTGCAAGAACAGTCCGGAATTGCAGTGTGGCTTCTCCAGTCTGTCATTCATTAGGAATGGAAGTTCTCAAGTATTTGGTGAAGCATTAGTGTATATTTCATTGTGTGGGCTGCACCTACCCTTTTAATATGGCTCATAAGTAGGAATTTGCATAGTAGAAGCCTCCCTCAGCCAAACCAACCATGTTACATCGGGCAGAATTATACCCAAGGACTCTGGAATCTTGAGGTCACACAGGTTCATCTGGCCCCGGCACAAAATAGGCAGTGTTGCTTGTGGGGTAAAATTATCAGAAAGCTTTGACCGTTTGTCAGCCATTTGTAAAAAAGTAATGCAATTTTATGCCAAATCTGACGTGGCTGTTTGTACCAGATCAACAGCCCCGTGCCTCCAAACAGCATTGTCACTTTATCTTGAATTTATTTTATATTATTATATTCAATTTTTCAGTATATAAAATTACAGATCTGCCCACTGGAGTAAAACTCATAAACCTATTTTTTGTGCAAAATGTATTGTAACCACGATCAGAAAATATAGAACAGATGGTTTGTGAATAGCCAGCAGCATGCTACACCGCTTAAAAAAAGTCAAATTATAAGGGGGTCTAGCTGAATTCCTTAGGTACTAAATTAATTGAATCTGGTTATATAAAAATATTTATGCTTTTAAAATAAAATTTCCACATCACATTAAAAAGCCACCTCCAATTAACACGACACATTATATAGTTTAATTATTCAGCAGACACTTTTATCCAAAGTGACATACTTTGTTTTTTGAGAAATCTGGGAGCAACTGGGGGTTAAGGGTCCTGCTCAGGGGTCCAAGGGTGACATCACTCTGCCAATGCTAGGATTTGAACCTGCAACCTTCCAATCACAGACAGTGCAGAAACACACCGAGTCGCACACCCAGCTGTGAGGATTTACAGAATTGCGACAGTTTTTTCCCCCAATCCCAGCTGGCCTGTTCCTTTCCCTGGTCACCAGTCTCCGTAACTGGTCCTGTCCCAGACAGAGAGTGCGGCATGTTAAAGGCTGGCCTCTTCTGCACCCGAGGGGCCCGGCCGGCTGTCTGCCTGGGGGTGGGGCAGGATGACTAGGGGGCGCTCTTGCTGAGCAGCCAGAAGCTCAACAACGCGGTCATGCAGGCAGTTGGTGGCCTCGATGCTCTCGCTGATCTTATGGTGGACGCCCATGAGTTCGTCAGCCACATCGCAGACACTCTCGCTCCGGTCGGCGATTCGTGACGCCACGCGCGCCACGTTCCTGTTGGTCTCGCACAGCTCACGGTATAGCAGCCGGTTTTGCCTTGCCAGCAAGCGGAAGCCCTCACGCAGTGCCGCCGTGTGCTCGCGATGCGCCCGCAGCAGCTGCTGCTCGAAGGAGCTCAGCGGCGCCCTCCTGTGGCAGATCGAATCCGCACACTTCTGGGGAACCCTCAGTCCAGGGAAGGGCGTTAGCACGCTGCAGAGGGTGGCCGCCTCTCCCCCCTCCACGACCTCCGCCCTTTCGTCAGATGGATACCGGCAGTAGACCTCGTTTTTTACCGTCACTTCGGGGCACGAGACGGATGGCTGATCGTGCTGTTGGGGGTCAGGTGCAGCCAGGACGGCCGCAAAGCTGGGGTCCTCGGTGGGGACGTCCCTCACGTGGGCCAGAGGCTTTTCCACAGGCTGTCGGGATGTCTCCAGAGACTCTGCCCCTGACTCAAGAAAAAAGTCTGAAAGCACATAGAGGGATTGTTAACCTCTTAAACATGCTTCCATAACGAGGAAAGACAACAGGACACGAAATTAACAGAACAGAGGATAGCATAAGTACCACTTAATTAGCAATAAAACATAAAAGTAATTTAAAGAATAAATAAGAGGAAATGTGCAAAACATCTACTTTGGTGAATACAGTGCAAAATGGCTGATCTCCGCATCCAAAGCCATACATGGAGTGTGGCAGGCGAAGCCCCTTACCTTCTGGGAGGTGACAAACAGCTGCGTTCTGCTCCTCGTGTTTCACCGTGGTGTGGACGCCGAGCGAGTCGAACACCCTCCGTTCCACGGAGGACAGACAGAGGGAGGAGGCCGGCCGCTCCCGGCATATCTGCCGCCGGGCCTCCAGTACTTTGGTCTTGGTGCGCCTCCGCAGATCCTGCCAGCGCCGCTTGACGTCCTCGATGGACCGCTGGAGGCCGGACGCAGCGCACACCTGCTCCGTGATCCCAAACCAGATCTTGTACTTCTCGCGTGCAGTCAGCCGGTTCCCCTGCAGACCGAACAGTGTGTCCTCGTGCCGAGTAACCTCCTTCACGAGGATGTCCAGCTCGGCGTCTGTGAACTTGTGTTTGCGTAACCTCTCTCTAGGTGGGGCCATGTTTTGACTGTGCCAATTATCTGTAAAAGAGAGATGCCCCTAAATAAATCTGCTTAAAACAGCGGTTTGCATATTTCAAATTGATTTTTATTGCAATAATTTCATTGTATATCAAATAAATTAGCAGGAAAAACTAAGCTGCAGTCTATATATACACACACATCCACACACAAAGGCGACTTTCCCTCTGCTGGTGTTTATATTGTGAAATGGTGGCTAATTTGTATATTGAGGCAGAAGCGCTTGACAGGACGGCAAGTCAGTGAGCAGCCATGGCAGGTTGTGAGGCTTGTAATTCTGTCCACTTCCCTCTTTTCTTTCTGCCAACAAGATCGATTTTCTTAAAAACATCAAATAGTGCAAAATAGGTCTGAATCAGCCATGGAGTTGACAAGTAAAACACAACATTCTTCAAACTATAATGCCTCCAAGCAGCAAATCATTTTCTATCAATGATAAATATAAAATAACCTCCCAGTTTAACGAATTGGAGTATCCAAAAGAATTGCTGTTGTGTGAACAACTTAATTATGCACATTAATCAAAACATGCAACTGGATGGCTCGGGAAATATATCGACACCCTATAATTTAGAGGGCAAAAGTATCGAGTGTCTTTTTACAGTTCCTAATTCCTGTGATCTTCTAGTAACGCTTGACTTAATCAGTTTATTTCGTGGGTGTCTGCGACAGTGTATATTACACACTTGTGTTTGTATTCTACAAACTATATGGAATAAATTACGGGTCTTATTGCAATTTGTTTTCCTTTGTGCAATTTTAAGAGACGCTTTTTGCCGCAGCCATGACTCCAAAATGGTGGAAAACAGTCACCTACTCTGCACGTCAGGGAGCACAGAAATTAGCCTACAGTGTTTGACTAAGAATGAAATGCAATAAAGAGAGATGATTAAATAATACTGCGATCCTACAATAAATACAGCAGAGAGACCTATAAAACACAGGAACAGTGCAAAGCAATGCGCCTACCTTTAGGCGTAGCGTGCGGGTTTGCGCGTCTGCGCTCACTCCGCGAGCTCGCTTTGGTGAATTACGGGCGACCGGGCGTTGCTATGGTAACCTGCGCAGCCAGCGCAAACTGCTACAGGGCAATAACCGGGGAGTGGGCAAAATAGCTGGCAGAAATAATTGGGAAGGAGGAAGCGTGTTACTGCAGACGCTTGGTTTCTTGTAACGTTCGCCAGCGCGGTGCCTTTGCGTGCCCGATCTGAGATTGCCGCCGACCACCGTCTCCGTGCGCTGACTTACGCTAAGGCCATACACTATGCGCTGACTTACGCTAAGGCCATACGCTATTTGCGTGGAATTGCTGCAGACGCTAAGGTCCTTCGTAGAGCCGTCCCTGGCGGAAACTGCTGTGGACGGGGGCGCGTTAATGCTCGCTAGAAGGGGGCCACGGCTAACCGTGTTTTATACGACTGTTTAAGAAACGACACCCTTGTTAAAAAAAAACAGTAAGGGCGGTGTGTGTGTGTGTGACTTAGTAGATGGAACAAGTTTAATAATTTCGCTCCCTTAGTTCTATAACATTATATAAACTGAAAACCTCAAACTATTATTATTATTATTATTCCTTACAGGCATCTGGTAATTTTGTACGAAACGTATCAACAATTTATGAGCAGAAGAGCCCAGATTCTGGTTTTACTTCCCCAAAACATTCTCCTGTATACTTTCCCCGGTAATTCTACGAAAACAGAGACTCTAACTTGACCCTTTGTGACCCCTATAAAATGAATCAAATGAGATGTAGGGAAAGCGGCGCCGCTCTAACTAGCAATGTAATCTCAGTGTGTCTGTTGAACATTTGCGTCAAGGAGTCACTGTAAATCAATATGAAGCAATTGGTGATCAATCGCCATTGCTGACGCACCACAGCACACAACAACGACGAAATGTGTCCTCTGCAGCTACGCGGGCGCCCGGGGAGCAGTGCCTGGGGTCGGGGGCAGCTTCGTGGGCGCCCGGGGAGCAGTGCTTGGGGACGGGACCTTGCGGGTCGGGGACTCGAACCGGCAATCTTTCGGTTACGTCACTACACTTACTAACCACTACACCACCTGCTTGCCCCTATTTCCGCCCCCTTCTTCTTGAGCACAGTGAGGGAGGAGGAGGGAAACGGAGTCGTGCACTTTGCAGATCTCATGGATCTACAGCACGACGCGAATCGAACCGGAGCGGATTCGCGGTACCCTCCGGTCGCAGGCTGATCTCACGCATCGCCGACAGCGGACTACCCTGTGCGCTCTGCGCATGCGCGGCCAAAATGGCGTCCTCCTGCGGCCCGGCATGGAGGTCCGTCTGCGAGAAATTTCGGAGTGCGCAACGGCAGTCCGAGGTCGAGTCCCGAAAAGACCCGGAAAACGATCCCTTTCGCTCCAAGTATAACGCCCGAGAGCTGCTGAGAGAGATCCACGGCACGCTGAAGAGCCTTGGCAGCGAAGAAAACGACGGGGACGGCGAGGCCGAGCAGCTCCAGAGGGAGACGCCCGGGGATGGAGACCGGCGAGAGGGCGGGTACCTAGGCGATTCAGCGCCCGGGATGAGACTCGCCAGGCTCGGGGTGACTGAGTACTACCTGGGGGTGAACCATGTGGAGACCGAAGAGTTGTCAGCAGGAGAAGAGCACCTGATGAACTGCATGAACCTGCTGGACAAGTGCGCCATATCCCGGGAGAATGTCTCCGTGTTTATACATGTCAGGGTAATGCTGGCGGCTTTTAATGTCCTTACAATAGCTTTGCAACAAAAGTAACTACGGATTACTGCTGTTAACCACTTAATCCAAAATGCCTGGCATGATACTACGGATGGACGAGTGTTTACATGACACCATAGTTTTATTTACAAGCTACAGCAACCATTTAGCGTTGTTCATAATCTATATTCATATGTGAAATGTTTGCCTTTTAAGAATCAGTTGGGGATATTGTGGGCCGGCCGAGATGAGATCGATAAGGCGCAGGGCTTTCTGGAGACCGCCGAGGCCATTTACGTCCGATACATGAAAGAGGTAAGAGCCGATCATAAACGCCGAACCCTGTGCGGTGTCTGCCTGACAATCCCTGCGTCAGTGCCGAGACCAGGGCGCCTTAAACGGACGGCGATTCATGAAGGTGTTCCCTGTTTTTATGAGATTATAATTCAAATGCAGTTCGCCTATGTTTTTTATTGTAGGACGGCCAGCCGCCAGCGGACCTGACAGATTTTTTTGTGGAAGGAGAAGATGAAATAACCCAGCAAGAAAGAATCAAGAGGTAGTCTGTTATATGAGAACAGGTTTATATTTATATTATGTGCATCGCTTTGTGTGTTGTGTGTGCATGCAGGCTTTGGGTTCAAACCCTGCTGCTGTCTATGTGTGTGCATGCAGGCTTTGGGTTCAAACCCTGCTGCTGTCTATGTGTGTGCATGCAGGCTTTGGGTTCAAACCCTGCTGCTGTCTATGTGTGTGCAGTTGTTCACGTGGGTTTTGTCCCGCAGTCCAGAGACTACAGTTAAGCTGACTGGAGAATTGTGTGGCTGTCAAAGAGCCTGTTAGATGTCTGTCTGTGGTCCGCCCAGTCCATGCCTTGGGTAATGAATAAAAGAAATGTATAGAGAGACGTATAATATTGTAGTACATCTCATTCCAAGTCTCACCAGCTGTAAAATTCATATTAGTGCGGGCTAAACACCAGTCATATAAATTAATTACATTTTGGCGTCATAAAAGTAAATTGTTTAAATTGTTGAGGTGACTGCATGATCCAAAATTCAGCAAGCAGGTTTTCATTAGATATGTGTGGGATGCAAAGTTTTGATAAGTGTGCAGAATATTTACACCATAAATAAACAGAGGCTTCATAACATTAACCATGCTGTTTGAATACAAAAACAGAAATATCATTTTGTTTGTTTTGCGCTTTTGAAGGGGGGAATTGGCTGATATTGCTTCAGATTCCAGCATGTGTTTGTGTGTCTTTGTGTGACTGCAAACATCTGAAAGGCCTCACTGTGGCTCCGCCCTCCCGGCTGCATCGTTTTACACGCACACTCTGTCTCTCTCTGTTCTCGCCGTTGGCACTGGCACTTCTTAAGTCACCATTCTCCCGACAGATTTGAAATGGCATACACACACACTCTGTACTACCTGGCACAAGTGTACAAGAACCTGGATGAGTATGACAAGGCGGCCCGGTACTGTCACATCACCCTGCAGAGGCAGCTCCAGTTTGACCAGTTCGTCCCCCTAGAGTGGGCCATCAATGCTGCCACCCTGTCCCAGTACTACATCACCAAGGTAATGCCTCAGTCACGTGGAGGGCTACTGTCTGCTGCTGCATCACATTCCAGACAGTAGGTGGCACAGTAGTTACAGACCAGTGCCAGCTTGGTGCAAAAGGCCTTTGGTAGAGGAGACTCCCGGGCTTTTGGGTAATCTGTCCATTTGTGAGTCATGCTTGAGACCCATTCCATGTACCATGGACCCCCAAAACCCCACCTCACAATTCCTCCCCCTGACAGAGTTGTTATATGGAGGGCCGGCACTGCCTTGCTGCAGCCAGCATCATTGCCAACCAGGCTGGAGAGCTCCCCTCAGAGGCAGCCGCTCAGGAAAGTAAGTGTCTTCCCCTGGGGGTGGGAGGACACCACTGCAAAGGGAAATTAGTTAATGGGCATCTGAGCCCTTCAGTCGGCTTGGAAGACTCATGATGTTGACAGTTTCTGCTGTTGTGTCGTTAATGTCTAGTGTTGGTACTTAGCTGGGGAGGAGGTGATCCCTGTGGGTTTGTGTTCCAGGTGAGGTTGAGGGGGAGAAGAGGGAGCAGCTCCAGCAGAAGAGGGCCGAGATCGCCAGGTGCTGGATCAAGTACTGCCTGAACCTCCTGCAAGACGCGAAGAAGCAGCTGGAGGTGAGCCGTGGCGGGAACGATGGGCCACTCCCCCACTAGTGCCATGACGGTGGCCAGCTGGCCGCTCTCCGCCTACTCTCTCTGTTTATGCTTTGGCGCGTCTGGAGTCAAAACCAGCGCCTGTAAGCTGCTGTTTTGAGAGGCGTGGATCAGGGTGCCTTGACCTTTTCCACTGGGACATCTTTTGCCTGTTTTTCCCAAATTCCTGCGTTATGGGAGGCATGATGCACTCGTGTTGTAGTTAATTTGCGATGCGTGAGCTGCACGGCTTGGATCTGGGGCCCTTTTAATTGCAGAGAAAGCGGGTTAGCCACCTGTTTGTGATCAGAAAGTCGCCAGTTTGAATCCCTTGCCTGGCAGAATAGCTGCATCACTGGTGGGTTCTTTGCAAGACCCCTAACCCCCCGTAATGCTCCAAAGGCACCGAATAATGGCTGGCACTCCAGGCTTAGCTTGTCTCAGAGCAGAGCATGATGGGATGTGTGAGAACTAAGACATGTATTCATATGAGCACATATCTGTAAATTAAGCATTGTTTGAAACTGCCTGTCAGGACAACATCGGTGAGCTGGACCCGGAGCTGCAGGCCGAGCTAAAGAGGGGACGCCGGCGTGAGGAGGAGCAGGAGGAGCACGGAAGGAAGAGCACCGTGCTCTTCAGCTCCAGCGACACCTTCGACTCCATCTGCGCCCTGGAGGAGAAGGTCAGCTGCTCCTTCCCCCTGGACTTTGAGGAGGCACGCGCCGTCTTCCTCGTGGGCCAGGCCTATGTGACCGAGGCCAAGGATTACTTCCAGATGGATGGCCACGTGACGGACCACATCGAGGTGCTGCAGGATCACAGCGTGCTCTTCAAAGCTCTGTCCTTCTTTGAGGAGGATCTCGAGCGCAAATGCAAGATGCACAAGCGACGGGTAGATATGTTGGAGCCCGTCTGCCAGGACCTGAATGCCCAGTACTACCTGCTGATCTGCCGGCAGCTGCAGTTCGAGCTGGCCGACACCTACTATGAGATGATGGACCTCAAGCTGGCTCTGGCCAACAAGCAGGATGAGCTAGACGCCCACACCATCAAGAAGTTCAACCACCTCTGCAATGCCTCCATCAAGTACTACCAGAAATTCCTGGACTCTGTCCGCTCGCCTGAGGGCAAGTTCCCAGACAAGCTGGACGAGGAGGTTCTCCGCCCCGCGCTGGTGGCTAAGTTCCGCATGGCCAGGCTACACGGCCGCCTTATCTCACCGGATGCCCCCACGCAGCTCCAGAACCTCAACCGCTCGCTGGAGTGCTACAGCTTCGTGGTCCGCTACTGCGAGGAGAATCCCGAGGCCCGGAAGGCCGTGGAGACAGAGCTGGAGCTCAGTGAGGAGATGACTGGCCTCCTGCCCCTGAAGATCAGCCGCCTGCAAGCTAAGATGGGGTCCTCCACCTGAGTGAGCAGCCCTTGCTCACCCGCACCCCCCACCTTCCCTGCTTGCCCATCCTCCTCGGCCAAAAAGCCAATTTTTGTTTATTATTAATTGTCTGGTGGTTATTAGCTGGCCTTTTGACTGCTGAAAGGTCCTGATGTACAAGCATTAAGCTGTAGCCCTCTGTGACGTGTGCACAAAGCGCAGCTCTGTGTTCGGTTCCTGTTTGTCGTCTCTCCCTAACGCCTTGGCTGTGTATCCATACGGAAATAAATGCAGTAACCAAGCCAGCCAATGTGCTGTGTCCTTTCTGTCATCAAACCAGCGGCAGCCGTGTATCCGAAACCAGGGTGCACTGGGTGACAATCTCCAAGATTCAAGATTCAGGCAATTCGGTTCTTTGTTTCACTCTCCTAGATGCTAAAAAAACAGCAGGAGAAGAAGCTAGCAATGTAAAGTATGTATAATTAGCTATATTATATATGATATTTATACAGTATGAACTGCATGTAAGGTACAGAGTGCTATCAGCTGGCCGACCACCGTACGGGGGGGGATTGGGGGGGGAGGGGGGTGCACAGCTGGCAGAGGCTGGCGGTTGTTGATCTTTCTGTTGGCCTATTAGTATAGACTGTTCCAGTCTGGATGTTCTGGTATTAACACTCCAGTATCGTTCCAATCGCATGAAAAAGAATAAAATAAAATCCTGTACTACTCAAGCCTGGTAAAAGGAACCCTGTCCCATCCCATGCAGTTTTTTTTTTTTTTTTTGCTACTAGTCAGGGATATATTTGACTATGACTTTGCAAGTATTGCAAGCAGCGTACGGAGTTGGTACACCATTGCACTCTACTCCTCAAACCTTTTTAAAGTTGCAGACTTGCCCAGTAACTCTAAAATTGGGATCAGGGATCTTGTACTGTGACTTTATGCTGCAGGGCCGTTTTCTCCGACCCCATGTGTTTTACTGACTGGTGTCTGTCCATTATACACGTCAGGTGACTGCTTCCGTTCAGTCGCAAGTATCTCTCAGAGCTATTTATATCTTAATATTATGCATTCTACCAGCAGGGCGTGGGATTCCCATGGGATTCCCTAAAAATGGTCAGCCTCTACTCCACGGCGCACCTGTAGCAGCTGCTGAGGATTGTCAGCGACACGCCAAACGACACGCAGCCTCTGCAGAAAGTACAGGCTTTGGTGAGCCTTCTTAAGCAGCTGCGCTGGGTCCTGGTCCTCGTGGATGGGCCCACCCAGCACCTGGGAGCTGTCTGGCCCTCTGCACCTCAGCATTTCCCATCAGAAGCGGTAGGCTGAGCCGCTGCTCGCTCCTCCAGTGCCTGTCCGTGGCTCAGTACAGCTTAGGGCTGTAGTGTGTCATTAGTCTTATTAGTCGCGTTTGTAATTTCCTCGTCTCCAAACCAATTCACTATTCCTTCACAATTCATTTTATTTATGTTATATTATAAACATTTAACAATCGAATTTGAAAAAAAATATTTTACATTTACGTATACTGTGACTTCCTCACAGCTAGGGGGCGCCTGGCAAGATCAGCTCAAAGCTCATCTCTATGTCACATTCTAATGTTGTCGCGGGCATCCGGCATCCATGTCCCAGTTTGTCGTCTTTCTGCCTCCCCAGTTCAGTGGCGGTTTGTTCCAGGCTCGTTCACAGCATGTCTGTAGCCTCAGAATTCCTCGGGCTGTTAAAAAAAGCAGGGAAATGAGCTATCTGGAGGCTTGTTGACCAAGGATACAGCCTCAAAACCAGAAGGTTACGAGTTCAAAGCCACAGCCCAGCTCTGCTGGGATTCAGCCAGGCCCAACTACTTCTTTAAAATATACAGTGTTCTAAATGTGTAAAAATGCACCAGTAACAGCAGGAAGCAGCAGGAGAAAACTGGCAGCATTCATGCACTGCGTGCAAGACAGTTCTCACTCAGAACGGTGTTCAGGGTGGTTCTGGGGGTAGCACTGTTACCTCATCGCAACGGCTGCAGGTTCGAATCATGCATCTGCTCTGTCTCTGTGCAGTTTGCATGTCCTCCCTTTGCAGTGTGGGTTTCCTCTGGGTACTCCGCTTTCCTGCCGCAGTCCAAAGACATGCAGTTACTCTAATTAGTAGCTCTAAATCACCCGTAGTGTATGATTACGTGTGTGTGTGTGTGTGTGCTGCACTGAAATGGCATCCCGTTCAGGCTGTACCCCAGCCCCGTGCCCTGTGATGGACTGGCATTATGCTGCCTGGGACAGTGACCCATAATTTGAGGATAGATGGAACATGGAACATCTAGTTATTACCAAAATACAGATGTAACAGGATGAATAATATTAGTTTACATATGTGTCACTGTTGACATCTGTTTTTGGCTCAGTGGTGGGTCTTGTTCTGTAAAATATATACTTTGTGAAAGTGATAGGAGGCGCTATGGCCCTTTTAATACATCCTGAGCCGTCTGCCTTGGCTATTTCCGGGACTCTTTATACTCAACTGGTTGGTTGAAACAAAATCTTGGTCTGGATTTTTACATTCTGGACCTGAAATTTACACCTCTTTTTGAATCTGACTGACTTGTGTTTTGACTGTATTACTTGTGGTTTCATTTATTGTATGATAGAAGCATGAACATAATTTTTCTAGTTTTTTGTCTCATTATGTTTGTAAGTATTACCTGAGTCGCTTCTTTGGGCAGCACTTTGACAAAGTGTTTCAGGACCAAACCTACCAGGTTTCATTAGACTCTGTTTGAGTGCATTCAGCTGTTCTTGAAACAGACGCACAGAAAACGTTTTGATATGTAACCTGTTTAAACAAAGCTAACTAGGACAAGGTTTTGAGGTTTTCTGACACATTTCATATAAGATAGGTGCATGGTTAAAATGAACACAGCAAGGGCGCCCTCTACAGACGACAGACATGACATGACATGAGTGACTCCTGATGGCTCCCAAGCCCGAATCTGCATTCCCGGAAGCGTCCTTGCTCACGGCTCGTGACCTCTGCTGGTGCAGTCGCTGCAGCAGGGCCCCGGAGTGAGAGTCTGTTCAATTTTTTTGCCTAAATATGGTAAAACCAAGTGTATAATTGTACAGATTGGAGCTTGTTAGTGTCAGTATTGGTCGTAACGCTGCATCACTGTGCTTTTACATAAACCAGCACTTTGACTGCAGTGCATATATATTAAAGGAAAATGTATTTGCTAGTACAGCTAATTAACTATGAGGAGGTTAAGGAATGAGGGGTTTAACTGATAGGTAGTGACAGGATATCCACACGGCGTCTTGTTGACGCACCAATTTGAAGCTGCGTGTGTATGAGCAGAGACTGCGGGGTGGGGGGTGGTACCTCGCAAACCAAAGTAGGCTGTAGTGGAGTGTATCCCTGCCTGTTGTTTTTTTGTAGAATAGGGTTGACAGGCTGTTTTAAAGGAATGTGTGTGGTTGCAGGAAGTCCTTTCTTTATTTCTGAGCAAATGGCTTTCTCAGCATTTTGGGATAGTGTCCCAGTGCGAAATGTGAAATTTGGGTAGTTTCTGATGCATGAAATCCCCTCAGTTAAACACATTCAAGGCTATAATCATTACTTAGTGGAAGCCACAGTTGAATGTGTACCCAGGTGACTCACCCATTTTCCCAGCACTCACCAGTAGGCCTGCTGGTTCAGGATCAGCCAGTACTTTACTTGGTAAGTGATACAAACTGGTTGAGTAGAAGAATAACCCTTTTCAAACCTGTTGTTAGTTACTGTAACCAGAATGTCCACTGAAGTCCATATGTATATTTTGAAGAGAGATAGATTTTTCGGCTAACGGAAGGCTCAGAGTCTGGTCGTGTCAGCAGAGTCACATGTGACAGTGCTGAGCACCTTATTGGCGAGCCTACCCACAGCTCTTGATAAACATTGTGAAACATCCTCCTGGCTTGTCACAATTCGCTGAACTTCTCAGCTAGCAGCATGCACACACGCCAACTGAGGTGCCGTGCTGTTATCGCACCCCATTCTACAAATTGGCAGGGTGTTCAGTGGCACCATCGCCTCTCAGAAGCCTCTGCTGTTGGGCCTTTAATGTCACAGACAACAATAGAAGCAGAAGGTACTCTGCACAGTAACTACATGTTTGTCCTGTTATCTTCGATCAGATTATTCATGATCTTCCCTCCTCTTCGTGACTCTCAGCACATTTCGAAATGAGAGGTCGGTAAGATCCTCACAACTTCCTCAAGTGATTGTATACTATGTTCAACAATCACTAATATAGAGACATGGGGCATAGGGACATGGTACCATGTGGGACATAGAGATGTGGGGCATAGAGACATGGTACCATGCGGGATATAGAGACGTGGGGCATAGAGACACTGCACCATGTGGGATATAGAGACATGGAGCATAGAGACACGGCACCATGTGGGATATAGAGACATGGGGCATAGAGACATGGGGCATAGAGACACGGCACCATGTGGGATATAGAGACATGGAGCATAGAGACGTGGGGCATAGAGACACGGCACCATGTGGGATATAGAGACATGGGGCATAGAGACACGGCACCATGTGGGATATAGAGACATGGGGCATAGAGACATGGGGCATAGAGACACGGCACCATGT
>JAODKM010000058.1:23386-40940 GCA_026780845.1 Petrocephalus sullivani | reverse complement strand
TTTGGTGCGGCAGGGGGGAACTTGTTGGGGAAACCCTGGGCTCTCTCCAAACTGCCCGGTATTACCTGTTGAACCTGCGCCCCCCCCCCCCCCCCCCCCAAAACAAAGCATCAGGGAGGACAGACCAGTGTTAAACTGCTTATCACTTGCATGTGTGCCATGTCTCCTGCAGAGTTTCCTGGGAAGTTTATTCGCCCCAGTGTGCGAGATCGACGTAGTGCTTAATGATGCAGACTCCCGGAAGACGGCAGAGCTCAAGATGGAGGACGGAAAAGTGGAGAAACACTTCTTATTCTACGACGGAGAGTCTGTCGCTGGGAAGGTTGGTGCCTTGGTTTTCAACTTCCCGGCCTTGTGCAAAATTAGTATCAGAGCACTGCATCCACAAAAACCAGGTGATAAGTCATCTGTCAGGTTTGTATCCCCGTAATTCATGTATACTTTCATAACTGTTGCATTCCTGGCAGAAGGAACTCCTGCCTCTTGAGTTTTGTAATGTCTGTAGATGATATCTCCAGGTGTAAGGTGGCTGTCTCTCAGGCTGACCTGAGAAACTTTTCTGTGACTATAAATCAACAGTATACATAGGAGCATTTTAGTGTGGGTTACAGTTAGCTGTCCAGGGTGATGCCTCACTTAAAATTAAAAAAAGATTTTCCCTGACCTGGCTTTGAGAGTGCTTTTTGTGCTTTGCTTTTCATTAGATTGCCTCAGTAATGGATGCAGGCTTTGGTGCAGTGATTTTATCACTGGGGTTGAGGTAATGACTCAGAGATTGACCTGGATGTTCTTGGATTGATGAGGAAAGGAGGGGGAAAGGATGAGGCCTTCCTGGCAGAGGGGACAAGCCAAGACCTCTGAAAACTAAAAAAACACCCCACAAAATAGCTGGTGGGGTCTGGGGACCCTGGTCTGAGCCCCTCATGCTCAACCGATGGGCAGGGGTCTGGAGGAACAACACCTGAGCGTTAATGCTTAAAGAGGTGCGGAAATAATTGCTGGAGCTCTGGTTAAATCACACCTCCAGTATTCCAGAGAAATGGGCATTTATGTCTGTCTACAGCAGACTACGGCAATAGCCAGTCGCTGAACTTTTCTTACTGGTCTGTGGAATCATTAAAAAAGGGAGGGAAGTGTAGGATGAGTCTATGAATATGGACTGAGCTTTGGCCACAAAACTTTCTTTGAATTACTAATATATCATTAAAAGTTTATTATTGTTGCTTTGATGTGACAGTGATCTTTTAAAAATGGCTTCTGCTGAAAGGGTGAAGATTAGGTGTGCAGGCTGAGGGTTTGTGATCTGTTGCAATTTTACTCAGTTGATTCCCAGGAGAGCATCGCCACAATAGGCTGCCTGCTGTCATCTGCTGAGTGTGTGTTGGGAGAGCATGAATTGGCACTGTACCATGTGACCTGCATTCCAGGTGAACCTCACCGTGAAGCAGACGGGGAAGAGGCTGGAGCACCAGGGTATCCGGATCGAGTTTGTGGGCCAGATAGGTGGGTCTTCACCCCAGTGGTGTTTATGCTCACAGCTCTGGGGGGGGGGGCGTGGTGCGGGCCGGCGGGGGGCGGGCGGGGGGGGGGGGGGGGGGGGGGGGGGGGGGCGTTTCGATGCCTTCAGGGGTGGGGGGGCCGGGGGGGGGGGGGGGGCATTTACAGTCACGGGCTCCATTTTGCTAACGAGCTCAGGACAAAGAGCTTAGCGGAACATGCGGCTGTCGCATGCAGATGGAGGCTGAGTGAGTGCTCCTCTGACACCCTGCCGGTCCTGCAGCAGCCGGACATGCGCTGTAGCACCCATGTGAGGTTATGAACATGTCATATGTGTTGGTCCCATTTTCCGAGCTTTTGAGATTGCTTGCAGGAGGCATGGTGGTTCAGCAAATTTATTAGCTTAGCTGACGCAGGGTCGGCAACTGCCTGGAGCAAGTGGAGGTTAAAGGCCTGCTCATGGGCCCAACCATAGGCACTGAATCCGCTGTGGGAAGCTCAGGGTTCGTAAGTAACTGAGCATCTTGAATGAGATGATGTTGTTGGTGATGAGGAAGTTCCCTCTCTCTCTCGCTGCTCAGAGCTCTTCAGCGACAAGAGCAACACACACGAGTTTGTGAACCTGGTGAAGGAACTGGCACTCCCTGGTGAGCTGACGCAGAACCGCAGCTACGACTTCGAGTTCATGCAGGTGGAGAAGCCCTATGAGTCATACATGGGGGCCAACGTGCGGCTCAGGTGGGCCCCGAAGTGTGGAGGGGGCCCCCCGTTTGCTGGGGCTTGGCATCCGGAGCATGCTCTGAGAATTAGGGTGCATTCCTTTGAGTGGTGTCAGTCTGGATTGGCCCGGAATTCAGACGGTGGGGATGTTTGGATGTATGGGGCTGGCTGCTTGCTTTACTGAGTGTTTCAGCCTTTTTGGCTCACTTGCCTATTCTCCCTTCCCCCAGATACTTCCTCAAAGTAACGATAGTGAGGAGACTGTCAGACTTGGTGAGGGAATACGACCTCATCGTTCATCAGCTGGCCACGTACCCGGATGTCAATAACTCCATCAAAATGGAAGTGGGCATCGAGGACTGTCTACACATAGAGTTTGAGTACAACAAGTCTAAGTAAGCACGCCACCGTGGGTGTCAGAGGGGGACTGGTGGTCATGAGTAGCTGGTGAACTTAGACCTGACAAGAGACTCGGGGAATGACACAGGCGGTCCGATACCTTCTTTAGTATTTTTGATTCCTGGGGGCTGGTAATGATTCACTCAAGCTAAGGTTGCAAGTGTCTAATGAAATGTGTGTTTTGACCAGTAGGAAAACTGCTTATTATTTAGTAATCTGATTTTCTTTACACCTCAGATACCATCTGAAAGACGTAATTGTGGGCAAGATTTACTTCCTGTTGGTGAGGATCAAGATCCAGCACATGGAGCTTCAGCTCATCAAGAAGGAGATCACTGGAATCGGTGGGTCGTTAATTCCTTGGAACTTTGGCAAGTTTGGCCATGAAGAAACTTCTCTCTTACTAAACTGAACTTTACAGTTTTATTTAACTTCTTTCATGGACATGGAATATAAGTCCAGTGCCCCAAGTTATAATGATGTTATTTATGTGAAGGCATATAAGAATTTAATTTCCAAAGGTCGGTTTCTGCGCCCTTCGTCTGAACTTGAATACTTTTGACTCTGTGGATATAGTTGCTCACGAGAAGCTTGTGTTGTGGGTGTTTCCCTTTTGAAAGACAACACTGGATTTGTCACAGGATGCCGGGGGAATACTCATAAAGCTCATAAAAAGCTAGCTTTTTTGCTTTTAAATGTACATGTAATTTTACTAAATCGCCAAATTACTACAAAAACTAAAATGTAGTTTTCCTCCATAGGACCTAGTACAACTACTGAAACAGAGACTGTAGCAAAGTATGAGATTATGGATGGAGCGCCAGTGAAAGGTGGGTTTCCAGTAAAAATTGTGGGTTCCGTGTTCACCAGTACTGGAATGTCAGGGAAACTGTAGTCAAGGAAACCATACTGATGGTACCACTCACTGACTGCTCACCCCAGGGGAGTCCATTCCCATCCGTCTATTCCTGGCCGGGTATGATCTCACTGCCACCATGAGAGACGTCAACAAGAAGTTTTCTGTCCGATACTTCCTCAACCTGGTGCTGGTGGACGAAGAGGATCGGAGATACTTCAAGCAGCAGGTAACAGGCCGTGCCTTTGGCCCGGAAAACACATAGTCGATGCAAACGCCAGTTAACATGATGTCAACTAGCATGCTTTCTGCAGGCACTGTCACCCATTTGGCATGGACGTGATAATTGCTAAGGTGGAATTTTCTTCCTACACATAAAATCTTTAGGCAGAAATGAGCCTTTTACCCCCTTCTGGTCCACAGGAAATTGTTCTGTGGAGGAAGGCCCCAGAGAAACTGAGGAAGCGTAACTTCCATCAGCGGTACGAGTCCCCAGAATCCCGGCCGGCGGTCTCGGCGGAGCAGCCGGAGATGTGAAGGACCTGGGGGGGACGGGGGGCTCCGGGTGGGGATTCAGCGCGTCAGTGGATGGAATGAGGCTGAGAGCAGGCCCACCCCAGGCATCCACACTATCTTTCTCACACCCATCCTGCACGGCTGTGTCTCCCATGCTCACCACCCCACACTCACTGGTGCCACCAGGCTCTGTGTTACAGTTTGCAGGCGGCTGTGTGTAACGTGCAAAGTAAGAGGTCAAGAAACACTGGAACATTTCAAAGCTACCTTTTTTCAAAAGCTGCCCCCCTAAATGGGTTAAGGAGTAAGACCCACATCACAGTGTTTCTCACACGCATGTGCAACGGTTCATTTGTGAAAGATTGCGGAATCATGTAAATAATGATCAAGGGGCCTGTTTTTAGGAATGCACCATTTTGAAGGAATACTACTTGTTTCCCTGGGTGCCATATTCCTAATTCCCTGAAAATTATACCCCCCCCCCCCCAAATAATTTATTGCCAGCTTATAGTTTGTATAATTTGCATTTCCTTTTCTTTCACCTCTTATTCCTTTGCCTATGTTTTAAGTCTAACGAGCACACACGAAAGTATACATTTCAGCAAACTTTAGAAATGAATGCAGCTTAAAGCAAAAACACTAGTGGGCGGACGGCGGTTTTAGTGCTGATCCGAGGCGAACCCGTCGGCCTCGTGAACCTAAGAAAATGACTATGTATTGTACACGTTTCTGTTTTTTTATTAAGTTTGTCGTCACATAAATATTTTTGTTTGCTATGAGTGAATTGAGTTTTGTTGGTCAGATGGAACACTTAGGAAAGCACTGGGGTCTGGCATGCGGCGGCACTGCATCCACTCGCGAGCTCACGCTGCTGCAGACGCCCACTCGGAGCGATCGCTATTCCTCCTGATTCTGTATGGAAGTGCCTGTAAGGAGCAGATATTACGTACACTTATGCCAAATAATGTCTTGGCCACTTGCATGTTCACCCACTTTTTACAATGTTTGATTTGAACAGTAGAAAAACCATTTCTGTACATTGAAAAATTGTACATATCCACCTCGATATATTTATCCATCTGTCTACAATAAAAGATGAATTTCTACTTGCACGAGTGTCTGTGGTCTGTTAGAATGCTGTATTTACTCATATATCAATAATTTATGCACATTTTTTATTGTAGTTGAATGGGAAATATTTAAGAAATGCTAAACATGGGATTTATCCATTTTTGATCGTATCAACAGAAATACGAAACCAAGGTACAGCCTATAGCACCTGCGAGGCATACGGCTTCGGCACTAATGCACCTGGCTGTCGCTCGCTGCTTAAATATTGCACTTTGACCTTTTCCAGTTTGGGTCCCTAGTCGTTGATGTCATTCGATAGGAAACGGAAATGCGGCGCCTGCAATTTTCGCAAAATTTTAAAATATGTAATCGCTACGTTTTAAAATCCGGTAGAATCGGAGCTTATACTGTGCATATACAGTGCATTCCAGCAGAAGTTCAGTGCTACCTGGGTACATATTGCGACACGCGTTGTGTATTTACAACAGGCATTTCGTAGGACACCTACTCAAAAAGGGTCCTTCACCACGTTGACTGAGAGATTGGTGTTGACCGTCCTCTGCTACAGTGAATCGCTGTACAACATGGGGAAATAGAGACTGGCTGACTGAAAACAGTTATCTTGTTGACTTATGTGTTGAAAGATGGCCATGAACCGTTATACATTGTTGTTCTCACGGGTCCAGCCCTGGGTTAGTCAATTCTCCTTCCGTAATGCTGCTGCTTCGGTAGCTGATCTGAGTCAGTCCAGACGAATAGTACCAAAGTACGGAGACTGCAGGACACTGACCGTAATTTCAAGCCGAAATTTCTCCTCAAGCAACTCATCCCGACCTCCTGATACGTCTCTCTTTGTGCCAGTCGACATTAAATCTGAGTTTTCCGGCGAAGGGAGTGTCGGAGTTGAGCTCACCCAGCCTCTGGATAAAAGTACGTGAGCGGCTTTTACCAGCACCGTGTCCACTTCCATTATATTGATGACTGTAATTGTGTGTATACTTGATACTTGTGGAACGCAATCTGGGTGCAAACGCGAATGCTCACCGACATAGAGCTGCGACTGTGAGTCCGCGCTCATGCTCACGATCTTCATGAAAGTCAAGTTGTAGCTCGTGGTGCTCGGTTACTGTGACATTTGTGCCGTTTTAACAGGCGAACTTCTCAAGCTGCTGAACAGGTTCTACAAAAGAAAGGAGATGCAAAAGTTGGCATCTGAACATGGTCTAGACGGTGAGAGAATTTTTCGAAACCTCTGGCTTCCCATGTTTATTACGTGGCCTATATTTCGCAGTAGTTCATTTAGGATATCCCTAACATTCTTGTTCTGCCCCAGCATGCACTGACACCTGTTTGACCCAGATCATAGAGTGGCAATGGAGCTGGATTTGTGTCCCTAATTCTGTGTCCCCTCCTGTTCCTCAGCTCGCCTCTTCCACCAGGCCTTCATCAGCTTCAGGAAGTATGTCCTGGAAACGGAGGTGCTGGGTGCTGACCTACACATCATCCTCAGTGACATATGCTGTGGAGCAGGTGCATTTACATTTTACTTAAGATACTTTTATCCAATGTGACGAAAATCAGGGGCAGACAGTATCTGGGCCAGGGGTTGAGGTAGGGCTTGGCGATATGTTCTCAAATTAGTATCACAATTAATTGAACATTTTACCCCGATTACGATTGATGGACGACTATTTTGCTTTTGTTTAGTTCGTTTTTTGCCCTCATAGTTTACTAACAAGGTTTGTACTGTAAATATGCTCAACTATTAAAGCTGGGGTATTTTTTCTTATGATGATGCATATTTTATCGTGATTTTAAAACAGCTGAAGGAAACACACAGAGGAACTGTTGAAGGTTATTTTGAACAACAAATCAAAGCACACATCTCTTAAAATGAAAATGTCTTATGAAACGGGTCACATTTTAGTAAAAAAAACAAGTTCCCTAAAAATGAGAAAATAAATAGCTTGCATACAAAATAAATTACACACAAAATATATATTTTTAAATAATGCTATGTGTAAAGTTTAAATTAACATATTAACGTTAAATAAACATTTTAAATAATACCGCACTGTAGTTTGTGAAAAATGTTTTCGAAATGGCACAGTGTATCTTCTATAACGGGCTTTACCTAGGTGTTCAAACCCACTGTGCCCCACTGTAGCTACGGGAGCTGTATCCTTCGCGATGCAGTAGGAAATTATGTCAGTTATTTCTTTCCGTCCTCCTGAATCCTTTTTCATATTGTGTAGCATTTGTAAATGCTTGTGTTATCAGCAGCTGCATTGTGGAGACGCTTGTTGCTGGGTGCTTGTCAGTCTCTCTCTTTTTGAGCCACGCCCTGTTCGTATTGGGTAACATGATTGTGATGTTGAAAGACATTGGTGCTATTAGCTTCAGCTGCTGAAACTGTTTTTCTGCTGTTTACATTTGACTGTTTTTTGTGCAGCGTTGTCCTGCCTAAAGCCAAAATGTGTCCAAGCAAAGGGCTCTGCATTTTTCTTTGGCACCTGCCCCTTGAGTTGCTCATTCAGCTCGGTGTTTGAGATCCCCTCCGTGTTACTTCTGTGTCGCCGATTGGATGGGGCAGAGTCATGTGACAGCACATTCGGTAGTATGTTTTTAAGGACACAGTACATGAACACACACTGGGGAAAGTATTAACAGAATTAAAAAGAAGAAACATGAATATGATATGGAAAAGAATACACTGAATAGAGGTTCTGAATGTCAGTTTTGATTAGTTTTTGATTAATTGCCCAGCGCTATGTTAAGGGTCCAAGAATTGGCGACATTTCTATCACAGGCAAAGCCTCCAGTCCCACTGTGCTGCCTACCTCCCATTTACTTTACTTTTTATTATTGCTGATTTCGTGACCGATTTTAGGGCACATAGATGACATCTACCCATACTTCATGAGGCATGCCAAGCAGATCTTCCCCATGTTGGACTGCATGGATGACCTTCGCAAGATCAGTGATTTGCGTGTCCCAGCAAACTGGTAAGCATTGCAGTCTTCGGTTATAGCAAACTGGTATGCGCTGTGGTCCCCGAGCCCGGTACACTGGTAAGCGCTGTGGTCCCAGATCCCGGCAAACTGGTAAGTGCTGTGGTCCCAGATCCCGGCAAACTGGTATGCGCAGTGGTCCCAGATCCCGGCAAACTGGTATGCGCAGTGGTCCCAGATCCCGGCAAACTGGTAAGCGCTGTGGTCCCAGATCCTGGCAAACTGGTAAGTGCTGTGGTCCTGGGTCCTGGCAAACTGGTAAACATTCTGGTCCCAGATCCCAGCAAACTGGTAAATGCTGTGGTCCCAGATCCCGGCAAACTGGTAAATACTATGGTCCCAGATCCCGGAAAACTGGTAAGCACTGTGGTCCCATATCCCGGCAAACTGGTAAATGCTATGGTCCCAGATCCCGGCAAACTGGTAAATGTTGTGATCCTGGGTTCGGGCAATATGTTAAGTGCTGTGATCCTGGGTCCGGGCAATCTGTTAAGTGCGCTGTGGTCCAGGCTTCCAACAAACTGGTAAGTGCTGTGGTCCCTGGTCTCAACAAACTGGTAAGCGCTGTGGTCTTGGGTCCCAGCAAACTGGTAAATGCTGTGGTCCTGGGACCTGGCAAACTGGTAAGAGCTGTGGTCCCAGGTCCTGGTAAACAAGTGACCACTGTGGTCTTGGATCCCAGCAAACTGATAAACGCTGTGGTCCCCAGTCTCAGCTTCGATATTCACACCTCGCTTTGCTGCTCAAGGCACCACAGCCTCAGACAAATCGTGCCGTGTGCTTTAGGTACCCTGAGGCCAGAGCCATCCAGAGGAAAGTTATATTCCACGCTGGTCCCACCAACAGCGGGAAGACCTACCATGCCATTCAGAGGTACCTGGAAGCGAAGTCTGCCGTCTACTGTGGCCCACTGAAGCTGTTGGCCCATGAGATTTTCGAGAAGAGCAACAACGCTGTTAGTATAATTATTACAGGCCTTCTACCTTAGTTTATCTACTTATACCTAAAGCTTGAAATTGGCCAATTTTAATCTGAATACATAATGAGCCTTCGAGCATGGGCTTGTGTGTGTCTTTGATGTGTTAAAGAGCTGCTTTGTTGCCTGAGTTCCCCACGTCCCACTTTTGACGACTGGCACGGTGAACTTCACCATCTCCTTCAGCATCTGCACTTGTGTCCTCACAGGGTGTGCCGTGCGACCTGGTGACAGGAGAGGAGCGCACCTTTGTAGAAACAGATGGAAAGCCGTCCGGCCATGTCGCCTGTACCATTGAGATGTGCAGCGTCACAAGTCCATGTCAGTACACACTTTTTCAGCTTTCAGAATTTAATTCGTGGATGGATCCATCCATCCGTATAGCTAATCTGGAAAGCCTTCTGGTCATGAAGCCTGCACCTTCCAGATGCAATAGTGTTCTTAGCCTGGGTTTTATTGAACCAGTATCAGAAAATATTCACTGATTTTGCAGAGTCTTTAAGCACTTATGTAAGTGCTTCTGCCAAATGCTTTAAATGTAAATGTAAATCTGTTAATCATCTAAAATTCAAGTTACCCACAAACACATTCATCTTGTTCCTTGTTGCCATGGCTAAATCAGCCAGAGCTGGGCAGTTGGCACTGGCCAGGATTTGCACGGTCTGGTCTTCATTGCTGTCCCCACACGCTGGGATGTGCCCGGAGTGGTTGAGAGCGGGACACATCCCTCAACACCCTCTTTCTGTTCCAGATGAAGTGGCAGTGATCGATGAGATCCAGATGATCAGGGATCCCTCCAGAGGATGGGCCTGGACCAGGGCGCTGCTGGGTGAGTCAGGTCACATGATCTGGGCTCGCAGAACCCGCTGTTTTCTGAATAATATTAAGCTGCCCATTCATTGCATATTATTAGGCAGACCTGTTTCATAATGCAAATGGCCCCTCCAAACAACCGATCACATGGCTGAATGTTCTGTAGATACAGCACCTAGACCAGGTCAGCAGGCTCACTAGCTGTTCCACACACTCATAAGAAATTTATAAATGCAAAGAGCCTATTTGCCCCATCAGGATTGTTTGTGGATAATAGCTATTGTTCTAATAGCTCAGAGTTGCTAAAATCTTATGTACAGTCGTCCCTCATTTATTGTGTTTAATCCGTTCCAGACTCTGCCGCAAAAAGTGAATTCTTTATTTATAAGGATTCTTTATTTATAAATTTAATATTTTCATAGTTATAGCATAGAAAACCTGTTTACGATCTTCTTTTTTAACATTATTAGAGCCCTCCAGACATGAAACAACACCCTGTAGTCACTATTACACTCGTATAATTATTAGACAAAATAAGAGAAAATAAGACGTTACAAATATCATATTATTATAATTGTACATTTTAACTACACACACACAGTTCTTACACAGAACTAACTAACCTATGAAAATTAGAAGAAGCAGAACGTTTAGGAGCCATCGTGGGGCTTAGATAAAAGTTCTCAGAAATCGCAAACGCAAAGATGCTTCCGATGCGTAGCGATGTAGAAGGTATGAGGGAAACAAACTTGCGTGAGGCTGAGCCAGTCAGTGGCCAGGATAGGAAGAGGATATAATTGAGCGTGCGCTGTATCATTTTCACTGTCTCAATCAACTTTTTAATGAATATACAGTGCTGTATATACTTTAATGAGCACAGTACAGTATTTGAAAAAAATGCGAAGTGGCGAGGAATGACTGTAGCTCTGATAAAAAGGAACCCAACGTTTTAGCTTGTTAGGAGGACTCTAACTACATGCTGTGTAAAGAAGTGCTTTCTCAAATCCAGTTTAAAATGTTCTCCTGCTAATTTCCACCTATTGCCACGAGTAGGGCTGGGTGATATCATATTAATATTATATTGCACATGTGCAGTAATCACCAGGGCTTCAGATAGCAGACGGAAGATTTGGCCGGGTGCAAGCAGACGTTTATTTACGTCCACAATTTAAGCCGATCAGTAGTGCACCTAAAATATTAATAGGGCATTTTATGATGCCCAAAGGTTAGTAAGCAGTATAAATTCGGCATATCCTTATGTTTAATAAATGTCAGACAAAAAATACCTCCACACCACTGATGTCTTTTTACCTTATTTATCCACAATATCTCCTCTTTTAAAAAATGTTGTTGTGGCTGCTGAGCTGTTCTTTTTTTACCACACTGAAGTATACCAAAACGTAATATGTGGCGTGCTCCGCTAACCAAATTTAATAAACATAAATACATGCCACATTTGTACCGAATACTAACTTTCGGGTGTCACAAAATGCATCTCATTAATATTTTAAGCACACTACTCACCTGTTTAGCAAATTATGTGCGTAGATAAACATTTGCATAGTAGTGAAAAGCCAGCCCTCAGCCAAGTCTTTGCCTGCCTTTTGCCCTTGTTGATTATTATGGGTTCGTGACATAATATCGATCTGATATCGCCTAGACCTAGCCATGAGTTATTTTATTTGAACTAATATTGAAGTAGCTATTTAGTTGAACAGCATCCAGACCTGTCAGAATCTTATATACATGAATCATGTCTCTCGCTTACTCGAGGCTGAACAGATTCGTTTCCTCATGAGACATTCCTCTAAGATCAATTTGGTAGCCCTGCGTTGGTGTGCTCTAGGTGACTCCCATTAGCGAGAGGCACAGTGCCAGACAGCTGCCCCATTGCTGATGCTCTGCTCTCCACCAACAGGCCTGTGTGCCAACGAGATCCATGTGTGCGGAGAGGCGGCGGCTGTTGGCTTCATCAGGGAGTTCATGTACACCACGGGGGAGGAGATGGAGGTGTGTTCCAGCCGGGGGCCTGGGGCTCCTGAGCACAGCAGAGCAGCATTTGGACCAACCACCAAACACAATGGATATGTCGGAAATGCATCCCATGACCGAAGCTTATCAGATACAAAAGTGGGCAACTCAGCCAAAGAGGCATCTCCCTGCACAGGTTCGCAGCTACGAGAGGCTGACGCCGTTCTCGATGATGGACCACGCCGTGGAGTCCCTAGACAACCTACGACCGGGCGACTGCATCGTGTGCTTCAGCAAGAATGACATCTACTCCATCAGCAGGCAGGTTGAGGCCCGTGGTCTGGAGTGTGCCGTCATCTACGGGAGCCTGCCCCCTGGTAAGCCCCACCTTCCCTGTCCTTTCCTCAGCCTCCTATTTACCATAATCACTGTCACATGACCAGTGATGCATTGTACAAATCTCCTGTGGGTCATAACCACTGTCATTTACATTTTACATTTACATTTACAGCATTTGGCAGACGCCCTTAGCCAGAGCGACTTACATAAGTGCTTTAAGACTCTACAATGAACTTTTCCCGATACTAGCTCAATAAAACCCAGGCTATGAATACCAACGGTCTAATACTCAGTTCGTAAAGGGTATTTTTTTTTTTTTTTTTTTTGGGGGAAAGGAGGTCAGGGTAGGATCAGAAGTGCTAGTTCAGATATTTCTGAAAAAGGTATGTTTTAAGTAGTCGTTTGAAGACATTCAATGAGTCAGCTGTTCGGACATCTAGGGGAAGTTCATTCCACCAACTAGGCGCCAGAACTGAGAAGAGTCGAGATGTGTGTCTTCCTTGTGCCTTGAGGGGTGGTGGGACCAGTCGAGCAGTGCTGGAGGATCGGAGAGATCGTGGTGCATGTGACTAGTCTTTAGCTAACCTCCTACTGGACATATGTTGTCATGTGATGCATAATAGATTTAAATGCTACATTTTTATGGACAACAGGCACCAAGTTGTCACAGGCAAAGAGGTTCAACGACCCGGCCGACCCATGCAAAATCCTTGTTGCAACGGACGCCATTGGGATGGGTCTGAACTTGTGAGTATGTGAGGGACCCTGATCATCACCCCAAATAGTTTTTTTTATTTTGCTATTTATATGGCCCTCGAGTCAATGAAATGGTTACCAGGTTTACGGCAAAATTCACAAAGGTACTACTGTTTCAAATTTTATTTCTCATTAAACCCGTGGTTGATTACCACGATTTGAAAAATGTGTGTCTCCCAGACACACGCGTACAGGCACAGCATGCAACATGGGTTTGTTTGTCAGTAAAAACATGGCAGACGGCTGTTACAGCATCGGGAATTTTTCAGTCTTTAAGAGAACTATATATGGTAAGTTTGCATTTTGGTTTTTAATCTTCCTGACCACCAACCACTGCTTTATAGCAAATGCCGGATTAGTTTTACTTTTATCTCTGTGCTTGATGTTGGAATGTTGTATCATGATATAACATTTTCATACCATTTCATATCTACTTTGTACTATTGTATTCTTCCTTTAATTCATCAGATACCTTTTTTTTTTTTTTTTAAAGGTGAATTTAAAATTTCAAGCTGAAAAAGATGGGTCACATTTTTTGTTGTAATTTCTCACATGGCCTCCTTGGGGGAACACCACATAGCCAGTGGTTCCCAGGTTTTTGCGTTTGGGATCTCTGATCTATAGGGGTATTAAAGCACTAGCTGAATAGCTAAGTGTTATTAATATTTCATCTACTTAAAGTTAGTATTTAGTTGAAGTATAGCTACGTCTAGAAGTGCTTGCAGAAAGTATTATTGGAGATGCGCATGAAGAGTCCGTGTGGGTTTAGCATGAACTCCTCGTCCTCCCTATATGGGTTTAGCCCAAACTCCTGCGTCCTCCTCCTTATTCTCCCGGTATGGTTTTAGTCTGAGCTCCTGTGCACCTCGTTCTAATCCTCCCCGTATGGGTTGAGCCTGAGCTGCCTTGTTCCTCCTCCTTGTCCTCCCCGTATGGGTTGAGCCTGAGCTGCCTTGTTCCTCCTCCTTGTCCTCCCAATGTGAGTTTAGCCTGAGCTGCTATACTTCTCATTTAACTCGAACTGCTGTACTCCTTTTCCTCCTCCTCCTCCCCAGGAGCATTCGGCGCATCATCTTTAACTCCCTCCTTAAGCCCAGTGTCAATGAAAAGGGTGAAAAAGAAATGGACACCATCAGCACGTCCCAGGCCCTGCAGATCGCCGGGCGGGCTGGCCGCTTCAGCTCTACCTTTCAGGAGGGTGAGGTCACCACCATGCACCGGGATGACCTGCCTGTGCTCAAGGAGATTATGAGTCGCCCCGTGGACCCTGTTGAGGTGAGCAGGGCCATCAGTTGGGACTTTGAGGCAGTTTGAGGCTTCCAGTGGCATCTGATGATGCTGACTGACCTTCCTCTCAAAAGCCAACCCTAGTCCTGGTAGAGTAACCCACAGGCATGTTCTCAATCTACCTGAGCACACAGATGCTTGGCTGAACTTATTTAGGCATCTTTCTCGGGACCAGGGCTGTTTATGGGTGGTGGCTATTTTATGTCTGTGTTGAGCTTTCTGCACTCTCTCAGGAGGACCATGCAGAACCCACACTGATGCACAGGTCGCCCTGATTCCACCTTAACTGTCTGCTTCTCTGATTTGTAGACAGCCGGTCTGCACCCGACTGCAGAGCAGATCGAAATGTTTGCCTACCATCTGCCAGAAGCCACGCTCTCCAACCTGATTGTAAGCTAAGTGGAGGACAGTGTCTCTGGGGTCTGGCTGCGTTGTTCCTATGGGTACAGGCTTACGTTGGTTTTCCTGTTAGCCTCAAGGCTTCAGGGGCCAGCGGTCATCGGACGTCTTCCCCCGTGCCAGAACTAGAACATATTCAGGAAACATGGCGTGTATGGCATTGTAACAGATAGGACACAATACCTGCTTTTGTTTGTTTTTGCCTCACATACAGGACATGTTTCTTTGATTGTTTGTTTTTGCCAATCCCACAGGACATTTTCGTGAGCTTGTCCCAGGTGGATGGCCTCTACTTTGTTTGCAATATTGAAGACTTCAAGTTCCTGGCGGATATGATCCAGCACATTCCTCTGAACCTTCGCTCACGATACGTCTTCTGCACCGCGCCCATCAACAAGAAGGAGCCATTTGTCTGCACCACCTTCCTCAAGGTAAGGGCTTTGACCCTCCCTTAGACCCCCAGGGGAAGGGGGGGGGGGGTTAATGGCGGTTCATCGTTCAGTTTTCTTTCCGGGATAGTCTGATTATTGATCTAGTAATTTAGATTTCAATCACTTCAAAGGTGACCAAGTTTCAGCTACAAGCATTAGCTGCCATACAATTTCATACACAAATCATGCACAGCTTGGTGGAAAAAGCCCCGCCCTTTGGTAACCATGGTTATGTGGATCTCTGCCTCCAGTTTGCTAGGCAGTTCAGCCGGGACGAGCCGCTGACTTTCGACTGGGTGTGTAGGCACATGGGCTGGCCTGTGGTCCCCCCCAAGAACATCAAGGACCTGGTGCACCTGGAGGCTGTCCATGACGTTCTTGACCTCTACCTGTGGCTCAGGTGAGTGTTACCTTGCCCCTTGGCTCTTTCCAGGCTTCACTCGCCTGCCTCCCAAGGTTAACCGCTTTGCGCCTGACGCCTGACGTCAGCATCTCTTAAATAAAGACCTTGTTTATTTAATATTTAGTGTGGTATAGGGTTGGGCGATATTCATTTTTCAAACCCGATATGACATCGTTCAGTAATATCGCGATATACAGTACTATCGTTTACTCTACTGTGAACAAACAGACGAAGCCAGCAAATGATTCATTTTTTTTCTCCCAGAAAACAATGAAGCTTTTTTTTATTGAGTTCTTAATAGTATCTAATCAAGAACTACACAAGCCCGGAGCCAACTGTAATGTCGGAAACATAAGGAAGTCAGATGACGGACTGTCAGGTACACACACGGTGTGAGATTTATATAAAGCTAGGGACACACGAGGATCAGACAGCGTTCACATTTGACACGGGTAACATGCGCACGACAATTGGGAAATACAACTATTTACAACAACAACAACAGAACAAGGGGCTACGTACACATCGCCCGCGAGCATGCCTGGATATGCTAATGCCCCTGGTGCTACATTACTCATTAACGCCTTTTTCAGACATGCACTGCCATCTGGTACTTTTCTAGACATTATCCAGAGGGATTGTACATCTGAAATGTCTGAAACAGTAGTACCGGACATTTAACAGAGTTTACCCTGCTAGATCTCTAATACAAAGTCCGCATAATATCAGATTGATCCTCAGGTCTGAATGGAGCCAGACATTTTCCGGAGAATTCAGCGCGAGCAAATGGGTGTGTTAATAACGTTTCTATCGTGCTATCTGATGCAAAAATGGAATAATATGTAGCTGCTTCGTGCTGGTATATTGTGGAAGCATATTGTATTCATCTGAGGGGAAAAAATCTGTTTTGTTTTTCCGAATTAATGACAGTCACCCTATTTTTATGAGTAATATTTTTCTTTTTCTGAATTAACAAGACAACCTTTCTGTTTTTCCATGATGCGCGATCCACGTAGTTTAATCTGCTTATATTTTTTATCTTGAGACATCGGGAAATATTAATAATTCCATCAATTCTACTTGGAAACATCATTTGTTTATCAAACAGGATGACTGTCATTAATTCGGGAAAACAGATTTTTAAATTTTTTGTTCCAGATGAATGCATTACGCTAGTATATGGCTTTCCATTATTTCTCTGATATTGCAGGTACGTCCAAATAAATGTAGAATTGATATCAAAGCTAAAACAGTCGTCATTGCAGAAGAATATATTTATTTTATGTCATGCCCTGCCTGCTGCACATGCGCCCCCCGTGTACTAAGCAGAATATTGCTAGTTGTTGTAAATGCCTCTGATGCAGAAGATCCTCGGTTTTGTGCTACATGTGTGGAAGGGCAACTCTGGAAGATGTC
Source organism: Petrocephalus sullivani (assembly GCA_026780845.1). Classification (NCBI taxonomy): domain Eukaryota; kingdom Metazoa; phylum Chordata; class Actinopteri; order Osteoglossiformes; family Mormyridae; genus Petrocephalus; species Petrocephalus sullivani. Next base: position 24,079 of record JAODKM010000058.1, on the reverse strand, counting down.
CAGACTTTAGTCATTCTCCGGAAAATGTCTGGAGTTCATGTATGAAAATGGCTTAAACTACACGCAGTAAGGGTTGATAACAAGCAAGAAAACCATCTAGTATTTTTCTTCATGAGCAGGGGCCTGTACTACTATTTAACCTGGAGTTAATTTGCGAATGCGGGGTTGACAAAACCAGGTTGTCTCAATTGGTGCTAATCAGTACTACAACGCCAGTTAAGAAGTTGATATGTTGCAATGGTGCTAAGTTAGAGTTTGTGCGCGTTCACATAAATGGAGCATATTCTGCAGCGCACGTCACCATTTGACTCATAGCCCGATCTACATATTTCACAGAGGAAGACTGCACGCTAATTATACATGTTCATATAAGTTGAGCCAGTGTTTAACAAACAAATGATTTACAACAGGACAAAACAGAAGCACAGATGAAATGCTATCAAAATAGATCAGTCATAAATATGTCAAAGAAGAAGCTAACAAATTCCAAATCACCACCTTATGTGACTCTAATAAGTGAAGAGAAGATGAACCTACAGTAGACCTCTAGCCATATATCAGATCTAATAGCATATTATAAGAAAAATTCCTGTACATTTGATGCTGTGAAAAGATGTGCGATTCACATAATCGCCCTCATGCTCTCCCAGGGGTGCACTAATTGGGATGTGTGTGCAATCAATGATTCCTATG
>JAODKM010000057.1:157928-173991 GCA_026780845.1 Petrocephalus sullivani | reverse complement strand
CCACCAGCGACACATCCCCTGCCCTCCCTATCAGTTACGGAGCGGCTGATAGCATATCTCAGGGCGCTATCAGGTTTTTCCTGAAAGCTTGGATAGCATGTATGTGCTGCTCTCCCTCCTTCTGGGCCTCCCAGCTGCTTGGGGGATGTTGAGTAATGCTCATTTGGGGCTTTATCAGCAGATGTAATCCGTCGTGACTCGTCAGCGACGCAACGCCCCGATTTCCGTTTAAATCTGCGTAACCCTCCGCGGGCGGCTCTGAGAGCACGGGCCAGCGCAGAGGCGTATGTGTGGTGTTGGGGGTGGGTGGGGAGGGCGGGGTGCGGCAAACTTCAGCAAGTAAACAGGAGGAAGGGAAATACCGTGTGACCATACGGGCCCTGAATTCGTCACTCCCCGCGGAGTGCGTCATTCGCTGCTGCCATGCCGCGACACTCCCCGCGAGAAAGACCTGCGAGAGAGACCCGCGAGAGAGACCCGCGAGAGAGACCCGCGAGAGAGACCTGCGACACTCCCCGCGAGAGAGACCTCCGACACTCCCCGCGAGAGAGACCTGCGAGAGAGACCCGCGAGAGAGACCCGCGAGAAAGACCTGCGACACTCCCCGCGAGAGAGACCCATGACAGAGACCTGCGAGAGAGACCCGCGCTCGTCCCAGCCGCCAGAATGCGGATGTCTCTGTTTCTCCGCACCTCGGCCGTGAGAGTTGGCTCATGACAATTATATCTGCTCTGTGTCCCTCTGTCATGATCCAACAAATATTAGTGACAGATGTTCGGCAAGTAGAACGGAGTCCAAGCTGGAACTACGAGGCTTAGCAGCTTCAGAGAGGCTCTTTAACATTTATGATTTTTAGATAGAGCCTGGGTATTGTGTATTTATACGTCCAAATCGCTGATGGGAGTGTGTGCTTCAGAGGGTCACGATGTTGTCCATGTGATCAGCAGCTCGCCAGTTCAAATCCCATGGCTGGTACAGTGATTTCACCATTGGGCCCCTGAGCAAAGCACATAACCCCAACTGTCTCTCTGAAAAACATAAATGTCGCTTTGGATGAAAGTGTCCGCTAAATGGAAACGTTTATAAAATGTAATCTTATATTTGTATTGGCTCTTTTGGGGTGTCTGATAGCGCCTTACCGCAATATGAGTGCATCGAGGTAGGAGGTGGGATTTAGCTACTGCCCGCGATCTGCCTTTGCCATGAGAGAGAAGCCGCGCTTGCAGCTCAGTGAAAAAGGACTTCTACAAATATCTGGAGAGGAATATAAAGATAGAGCAAGGCCTCATCATTAGCGAACCATAATTGCATGTTTATGAATGAGAATACGCGGCCTCCGTCCGCGCCGACGGACCGTTCCTAGCAGATCAGCGTTTCCTCAGAGCGGCGGTTTGCCGCCATGCGGCGTAGCGCGGACCATCTGCCTGGCGAAGGAATGCAGGACTTAGCCGGAGGAGGAGGAGACTTTACAGAATGAAATGTAAGTGTTAGCCTGACAGTGTGACGTTCTCGTGGAGAAGGGGGCCCGGCTCATCTCCGGTTGGCAGCGGTTTTGTCAACCGGGTCACTGGGGATATTCTTGCTTACAGCAACCCTGCCTCAGCAAGGCAACCACAAAAGGTGGTTCGCCTTGTTTTATTTTTTTCAAAGTTTCCTTAACCGCTCGAACGACTTCGACGCTTGGCAAGTGGGGACACGAAATGGAGGAACAGGACTCTCCACGTAGCTGGTGTGTTTTTTTTTTGGTTTTTTGCTTTTTCTTTTACCACTGGGGGAAGCTGTGTGTGAAGCGTTCGCAGGACTCAGGACAAGCAACTCCAAGCTCGGTGCAAACAAAACTGCAAACAAAAGCAGAAACAAAACTGCAAACAAAAGCACAAGCAAAAGCACAAACAAAACTGCAAACAGAAGCACGAACAAAAGCCAAACAAAAATTGCAAACAAAACACCTTATCACTCCTGCTTCAGGGCTATTATCTGCAGCCTGATGGGGTGCTCAATCCAGGCAGCAAAGCCCCAGCCAGGGTGAGGAAGCAAGGGAGGCCATGATCGATGGGAATATAGTTTGTTTGCCTTTTTTATTCTTCCATTTCCCTTCAGGTTTGTTATTTTTCCCACGTGCCTGGCATTCGGGATCTGCAGGACATTATGCTTCCCAGCAACACTGTCCAGTTCCCTCTATAAAACCACACTCCCACCCCGTGTGGGAACCAGTTCCCGTAAACGGGTGCTTATCAGCCTTATCAAAAAAGCGAGAGCTGTCCGTCAAAGTCAAACACTGGTTAAAGTCAACAGGTACTAACTTATGTGCCGTGGGACAGATTCAGTCAGAGTGTAACGGGGGGCATAAATCACTGTGTGGGAAGTGACTGGTGCAGGATAAAGAGACGATACACGCCATTTAACTGCAGAAATTTCCACATATTATACTCATATATAACAATTACAGTAATTTATACACTAGCTATAGATGATATTACTTTTGTGTAATTCTGAAATGGTCAAACATCAACTTCCGCTAACTTTATTTACTATGTTTCATCATTATAGTAAGCAATTAAAGTGGGCTTAAACCAGAGTAAAAGAGTATAAACAAATGTTTTTCAGTGCCTTTTTCACACATTAATTTCTTTGAATTCGTTTTTGAATGTGACTTATTTGCCATCTAACATCCACCTTCATCAGCGATGTTCTGATTCTCATTGTCCCATGACTTTCGATTCAGGGCCATTTTCTTCACCTGCAGTTTTATTTTTGTCTTTAAAGACCTTCCTCTCTCCACCACAGACCTCTGAACAGTCTGCACATGCACGTAAAAACACGCACTCGTGCACACGTGTGCAACTCCCTCCTGGAACCGTTGGAGAAAGCTTTAATCCCGTCTAAAGGCCCTTAAGTGTTTCGGGAGGCTGGGATCCTGTCGCTACACGTCGGGAACGGCCTGCTGGAGTCGCCCGAGATGGCTGCCTTCGTTTGGAGGCCGTGAGCGCAGCATCCCCTTCAGCGTTCCGCAACCTCCTCCACATTCCACACCGACGCGCATCTCGGGAAAAAAGGTCTATCCTTCTGTCTGCATGACACACAGCCCGAGGTCTCCTGTCATGTGACCTGGCCAGCTTATGTACACACACACACACACACGCGCGCACGCGCACATGCTACCTGAGAAACTGGAAAGTTTATTGCCAGAAATGTGCTGAACTGTGTCTATATTCAAACAGGCCCTTTATCCAGATAAGTATCTTGATTGTTTTCGTCTGATTTTCTCTTAAAACCCTCTGACGCTGTGACAATAAGCCACAGGGATTTTGAGTTACTTCTCCTTAGTCTCTTAAAATTTTTTACAAAAACAAAAGGAAAGAACTAACCGGCCCGTAGCTCTCGTTAGAGGGGTAATGGGTGCATTTTACTGTAATCCTTTAAAGTGAGAGGGGGGCGAGCACAGCTTAAAGAAACGTCAACACAGCCAGGAAGCAGCCAACCCTTCCAGTCTGCTGGGCAATTTCTCCAGTTATCTTACGACCTTCAGGAAACACGAAGCCAGAGATTTGCCAGCTCTGACGCCGGGCCCTTCCTGTCTCACTCACCCCCCGCCCCCCGATCCTGGTGGTACTGACCGATATCCAGGCCGCTCACCTCGAACGGTCGGGGCCGACTGGGACAGCCAATCAGGGAGCGGGGGCCAGCGCTGCCGCTTCATCGGTCTGGCTGACCTTCTCGGGGGTCCGTCAGTGACAAACTGCCACCGCTCGATGGGGACTAATGACTAACAGTCGATCTAATCAATTTGGGCCAAAAACAGCTTATAGGTCAGCCTATTTTTCCAGCACCACCCCGCCACCTCAAACATACGACAGGCACGGTACATTTAATGCCAGCTATCTCGTTCCGCACAGATCGGATTTATCACACAGGACAATGTTACAGACGAGTGAAAATCTCTCCTCAGACTTCTGCTACAAAAACGCGATTGGAGCGAGAAGCTTTAGGTAGCTGCTCAGCTCATCTTTCAGCTCCTGAACAAGCCTGAGGCCCGCATCAGCAGGACGCCGGACCGGAGATACTGGCCCGTCGCCCCAGACACACCAGGGCTGTTTGACTTGGCCTGCGGACGGCCGTTCACAAACAGCCCGGGTAATTGGCGAAACATATCTATCTTTTCTTTTTTTTCCCGTGCTTTTTTTTGGTCCGACAGCACACATAAATACATATTTCACATTTTCTCTCCTTGATATCGTTTGTTTTTCTTGCTGGACAGGGCCACCCCCTCTAATCAGCGCAGTGTAAGCTGCAGCACAGGGGCCAGAAGCTCGAGTAATGATTTGTTTTGTTTTGCTCTCCAAAGCGCAACCGGCTCAGGATAATTACCACGCGAGTGGCCGGGCCGCGGATTTGGGCCCACCGCGACAGCCTGGGGGGAAAGCGAGCCCGGTCGCGCCGGTGACACCGACAGGCCGAGGTCACATGACGACCGAGGCTGACGCAGGTATCCCAGAGTGGGGGAAGAGCAGGTTTGCGGACATGGTGCAAAAAGTAATGTTTACATACTCATATATATTTATATAAATGCATATACACACATACATTCATATATATGTAGATATATGTGTATATATATATCTAAGATGACAAGGTGTAGATGAATGACAGCAAAATACAGTGAGCGAAATAAAGTGTGAGGACAAGTACAGTGAGAGAGAGAGAGAGAGAGAGAGCGAGAGAGAGCACACATCAAGAGACGGAGAGAATGAGTACAGTAAGAGAGAGAGGGAGGGAGAGAGAGTAGTAGTGAAAGAAAGAGAGGACAGTGTGGGGGAGAGATTGAAAAAGGGAGGGAGCACAGTGGGAAAAAGAAAGAGTGAAATTGAGGGGGAGGGAGCACAGTGAGGGAGAAAGGAGGAGAGGGAGGAGAGGGAGGAGAGCAGGGCTGCTCCGGCTCCGGCACAGTAACGCTCTCTGCGTGGCTCTGCAGCCCGGAAGACGGTGCAGCCTCCCTCGCCCCCCCGGCTCTGGGGGCAGCAGGGAGAGACAGGCCTGCCAGGCGTCCACCAGCGCCCCGAAGAGCTCCCCCCCCCCCCCGGCCTGGGCACGCTCGAGCAGAGTGGGACAGTGATATTTATTAGGTGTGCTTGGCTAGGCAGTGACGGGACCGGCTACAGTATCAGGAGTGAGGACAGCAGGACGGAGGGAAGACAGAGAGAGAGAGAGAGAGAGAGAGAGGGCAGAGGAGGATAGGAGGACTGGGAAAGCTCCCGGCAGCCAGGAAGGAGCAGGTAGAGCATTCCGAATGAGAATAACGTTCAATATGGGAATGGCACTGCACGATGGATACAGAGACACTGAGGAATATCACAAGCCAACACTGTAATTCCACCTGGCCTTAGGACTACCAATTTAGTGCTCCTTAAAAGATATCTATCTTGTGTGCATATAGATTTCTATAATATTATATACTGTACATAAATACATGTGAAGTATGTTTTGACATCTGGATTTTTATCCATTAAGAATCTGCAGCATCCCCCTACGTACACACCCACAAAGACACTTGTGCCCCCCAGTCCCTCCCCGGGGCCACAAAAGGACACTCTCTCAGAACCGAGGTCCGACCCACCAGGGGGCGAAAGGCAGCCGTGCCGACAGCAGGCCGGTGCTCCGAGCGGCGGCAGTAATTACAAATATGTGAAAAATGAAGTGTCAGTTCGGTCAATAAAGAGCAAAGGTCAGGCCCGGCCTAGGCCCAAAAAAAAAAACACACAGAAAATGGGCTCATTAAGACGTCCAATGAGACGCGGCTCCTCCCCCGAGCCATTAGCGGGCCGTGCCGGGCCCTGTCGCCGCTCTCCCTCGCGGTGTATAAATCGCTGCTCACTCAGCCGGAACATAATGCTCTCCTTTCTGCTCTCCCACAGCCCGCTGCCGGAGTCCCGCGCCGTACCGCCCGACACCCCTTTCAATAATAGATCAGGCGGCTCTCTGCTGCTGCTTTCTTCGGGGCTGTTCAGCGAGACGGAAAACGGCAAAGCGAGGCCCCGTCGCCCCGCCGTTCTCCGCGCGGGGGAAAGAGGCCTGACTACCAGCACACGCGGCGGCTTCCGGCCGCGCCACATGCGGAGAGGTCACACGTCGCCTGACCCAGAAGCGTCGCTGCTAGGATTTCTCCTTCCCCTGATGCCTACCGTGAAACACACCCCGGGGCCCCGTACAGGTGCGACAGGTTCAGTGAATAAAAAAGCATCTTCACTATGCTGCCAGTGGCCCCTGGCCCCCGGCTCCCGGTCCCTGGCCCCCGGCCCCCGGCCGCCACCCTCATGGCGCGCGGCTGCCAGCTGCGGCCTGGAGCTGCTTCATCGCTGACGGTTTATAGCCCCCGTCACCTGTGCCTGTTTCCCCCCCAGCCCCCCTCACCTTGTTCGCTGCTGTTATCCCCGCTGTGAGACGTGTGTCCCCCGCTGGACGGGCCAGGCGTGCCTCCGGAGCGTATGGACGCCGTGTCGTCGTGGTCTCTGTTCCATGAGGTCTGGGGGGAAGGAAGGCAGGAGGTCAGTATGTGGTCAGACGCGGTCGCGTGCGGCCTGACGCGGTCAGCATGCAGTCAGACGCGGTCGCAGGCGGTAAGCCCCACAGCCACAGGACTGCAGGTCCAGCTCTGGCTCACAGTACAGAATGCCCTGCTGCCTGACACCCCCCCCACCCCACCGCCACACACTACCTCCCCCCAACAAAAGCTCTGAGAAAAGGCTCGCCCTCCTCCAGCCGCCCTCGACAGGGTGCTCGCAACGCCACTCGCGAATCACGGCCAAACACCCCCCCCCCTCACTTTCGACCCGAGAGTGAAGGAGGGAGACACCAGCCAATGACATTACCAGGGAGAAGGATGCCATGTTCGGGGGCTACGGCGTGACGTCTCGGCAAGGGCGACAGTGCGATCCCGAAAGCGGCCGGGCCCGATGTGCCTGCTAGCCACTCTGCCCGTGCCTTTATACCCCGGAGAGGAGAGGTGCGGGGTGTGGGCCGGGCCGGGCCGGGCCTCGCGCCTCTCCGGTGAATCTTAATGAAAAGCAAACAAGAAGGGGCTTAAAAAAGGAGGAGGAGGAGAGCCCCCATTGACAGCAGAGCCGAGGGCCTGCGATGGCCCTACAGTGTCAGCTGTTTGCCGAATGGTTTGCGGCAAATGCAGGAGACATGAGGATAATGAGGAGAGCGAGGAACAATGCCCCCCGGCCGGCCGCGGCCCTCAGCCGTGCGTTGCGCCCCCCCTCCGCCATTCAGCGCCAAACAGATGTTGCCTCTTATCACCGGCAAAGGGGAGTGTGCGGCAAATTCACGGGCGTGGGCAAGCTGCCGCCATGGAAGGGATCGTGCGCACGTGTGAGTGTGTATGTGCACACGCCGGGCTTTGTGTGTGTGTCTGTGTGGGGGGGGTGTGTGCTGGTGGTGGTTAGGGGACTCAGAGGAAATGCCAAAAACGCTTAAATTTACTCCAAAAGGGCCCGTTTTGGACGGAGTTTCTTTAAAAGTTTTCCCGTAAATTCGATCCAAACTACCAAATAGGACTAACAACACTGAGCACCTGCAGTTCGATGATGCCATGGACAAACGCCAGGCTTCCCTCTGCGGGACGAGGCCCGGACACTCCTCTTTGTGCTACGCTGGCCGTCCCGGATAAACGCCGCGGAGACAAACAGTAAATATCTATGACTGTGCCGGGGTAGCGGGCGACAGGGGGGCGGTCACGCAGCGGGCTGGGAGCAGCAAATGGTTAAAGCCTGACTGCCAGTTTGTATAACTCGCCAAGGAAAATGGGGAGGTACCTGGGGGGGGGGGTGTTTATTCAGAGCTTTGTTAAAAAAGAACGGTACAGCACCCCAGAGACGCGGCGTGCCGGGACTTCAGCGATGTTGTCTCTCTTTTTTTTTTTCCACCGTTCTCTCGCTACATGACACAGATCCCACTTGAAAATATAATTAGACAGAGAAAACAGCAAACTACTGCATGAACTGTAATTGAACAAAAGACGGGTGAGACACACAGGAAGGTGCTGGCCAGGGACCCCGGGGGCCCGAGGCGGGCCCCGCCATCCGGAGAGTGACATCTCCAGGGTGCACTCAGTCTATTTATAATACCCCGAACACTTTGGCTGAGCACTGATCCGGCTCGAAATTAATATAAAACAGCCTGATGGTGCGATGCCAAGACGCAGGCACTTGCCACCGCGCGTGTGTGTGTGTGTGTGTGTGTGTATATATATAGACACATATATATAATGTGAGATATCTAGAAATATAAAAGCAGACAGGTTAGGTGCTGGCATGGAAAGAGACTATGTAAATACACATATATACACCAATGTGTTTAGTGCTTTGTGGGGGGGTGGGGTGTTAAAGATCGCATCAAATGGGGATCCTATACAAGCGCGGATGCATTCACTGTCCCCCTAATGAGCTACTTTGGACTTTATTCAGCCTGTCCCCTCTCTCCCCCTCTCTCTCCCTCTCTCTCTTTCTGTCTCTCCCTCCCTCCTTCACTCGCCCCCACCTCGACGGCCCCCCAACCCCAAACCACAACCTTCATGTCTTTCCTTCCCCTGCCCCCCAGTTCAGGATGAAGATTGATTCCCTGCTTAATTGTTGAGTAAATTCAATTTTCCACATTCTGTCCTAGGCGGGTTTTTTTTGTGTTTTTGGTTTTTCCCTCACTAAAGTCCAAATCTGCAGCGGTGGGTCGATGCTGTTGGGGGGGGGGGGGGTATGCATTCATCATCAACACCTAGCCATCTCTTTTTCATTTGCATTTTCCACCCAACCACTTAATTTGCCGTGACAAGATTTTCCTTGCAGGAGATTCTGATTCCGAGGCATTCCGATTCAGAGCATCCTCATTGTGCCGGCTCTTAGCGTAGATGAGGGGCCTTTTTTGGCAGAAGTAGCCCCCCCCCACACCGCCCTTGGTTCCCCCCGTATTAAACAGGCACTCATGCAAGAAATACTGCAGCACCGATTCACTCCTATTAGCAGCAGGGATGGTGTCTGCATGCTGGACGTTACTCTCTCCGTTAAAACCCTTCATGAAGGACGTACATCAATCGGACGGCACTCACATATTCATGCATGCAAGCGTGTGCCGGTGGGCCGTGTTAAATTAAAAACTGTGCCCCTTTGGTGACTGTAGAGCTGTTAAATCTGGCTTGAGCCTGATGCTTACACACACACACACACACACAGCCTGTCCCCCCCCCCCCCCCTCGCTCGCAGCTCTTGTTTATTTTGTCCTCTGCACAGCCAAGATGGGGGGGGGGGGCAGCTCTCATCCATACTGACGGGAACCCGGCAGCCGTTACTGGACACGGTGAGAGCTAAATATTGGGGATCACGTGATCATAACATTCAGTCCCAACAAGAGCCACAGCAGGCCCCCGCGGACAGAATGACCCTTAACAATCAGGCCTGAGTTTGGACGGCCCTCTCAGGCTGAAGGACCCCAATCTTCTCTGCCCTGCACTGGACGGCACTTGTTGCTGATCCTAACATTTAAAAGTCCATTCATCCTGTTTCAGTTACTTTAATATTTAAGTAATTTGCAGCAGGTTAAGGCTGCACCATTGCACAATATATGACACATGCAAATCAGTGTCTTTTGTATATTTGTATACAGGTATGTGGGTATGTAGTGTCATTATTAAAATGGATATTGAACCGGTGTATTTTCTATATTTTAAGTTTTTCTTTTTCTGAAATCGACATGTTTCGATCTACCCCCACTCCCCAGCCCCCCCCCGTCGCGCGTTACTGGGCACGCTCCTCTTCTCCGTGGATTATTGGGCAATGGGAAAAGCTCTCCTGCGTTGTCAACAAGTTGTAATCCTTCGTGAAATCTGCGCGAGCGTGAGACATTCTTTAACGCTAAAATGCAGGGACCGCGCGGTCCTTTTTGTTTATGCCAGATCAATGTGCCCCGGCGTCATACCACGAGCGACGGCGTGCGAGAGACATCGGGCAACGATGAATCAACAAGACGCAACAGCTGTAAACAGCAACACTGAGAGAGCGATACTGTCAACGTCCATTATGTCAGCGAGACGGTAATTGGAATGAGCATGGGACAGAAATACATAAATCCATTAACAGAGCAAAGCTGCGGCTTGCTATCAGGTGCCGTTCGGCCCTTTAAATCTGCGTATGCATACAGGTTCGAAAGTTTTCCCTAAAACGAGTTCTTGATACGAATATAATTAGTAGAACCTGAAGTCACTGCAATGCAGTAAATTTGGAATAAAAGATATTTTGGATATATTTACAAAAACAATTATTTACTGTTACTTATAAAAAGAAGCTCATCATATGAATTTCAAATATGAAAGTGGAAATCTAGAGTAATGTGAGATACCTCATTCATTATCATGCATGATTGTGATTGGTGAGAATAATATATGATTAGAATAATGTAATGTAGGGTAGAATAATGATTAGCTAGAGTAAACAGTGAAACACAGGGTACCTTATCATCGGAAACACGACTGCTGTGGAGACCAGTCTGCTGACTGACCCATATTCTCACATATGTTAGCTAGTTAAGAGTCAGACAGTTTAGAGACATGGGGGACACAAGGCAAAAAAAACACCAGATACAAACATCTTTAGTCTGATTTTTCTACAGACCTTCAAGCCCTTTTTGCAGAGAGATCCGGCCTCTCAGGGTAGTCTCAGAGGCTCGTGACACAGCAGATTAGCGTAAGAGTCGCTCACCGCATCCACCCGAGACCGAGTCAAAGCTAAAGTCCCGCCTGACACGCACAGGGGACGCACAGTTAGCACCTGGAGCCGAGGGTCGGGGAGACTGGCCTGCGAGCGACACAATGGGCTAATCCCTAAATGCTGCGGGAAAGTAGAAACCAATCAGAAGCAGGGAAGCTACCGCGGGGGAGACGGCAACGGGACCGGTCATGGAGACGTCCAGCAGATGTTGGAGACGTCTTCTGCTGCTAAAATAAGGCGCGCTGGTGGGGGTTAGCCAGCAGGGACCCCAGAGCAAGCCCGGCTTCAGCCTAATGCCAGGCTCCGTCCTCGCTGTGGTGTGAGGACACACGGGTTCCCAAAAGCTCGACATCGCTAGCTCTCCACACAGGACCCCTCCCCCAGTAACCGTGGGGACACTCTCCGGCGCTTGAGGGGTTAATCGCCGAACCGGTCACTCCGGCTCAGACGGTACCCAGGGGCCCTGCGTGTTTATCTACACGGCCCCAAGGAGCGGAACCGGCCGGGCCGCATTCGCCAGCCAGAGTGGCAGGCCTCTTATTCCCAGCTGTACACAGCGGCAGCCCCCGCCTCCAACCAGGACACTACCCCCCACAATAAAGACTTTATTAAAGTGTTAAATAACCAGAAATAACAGCACTGCACAGTTTCCTCAGCTCCTGGGGACGGAGCAGAAGTTTAATTCTGCCTATACATTTTTATTATGGATTAACTGTGTATTTTTTTCTATCACAGTTATCATTTATTCCGCAGTTGCCCTGACTTGAATCAACAGAGGGACCTCCCGTTTGTTAATACCGCCGCGTCTTTGTACAAAGCCCGATTCAGCTTTATGCCGCAGGGTATGCTTTAAAAAACACGTACAGAAGAAGGTAATGCAGACACTACATTAAGCTGCTGGTTGTGTCACTGCGAAATAAGCCCTCCACACCAAGCAGATACCATGGGACATGTAATGAAAACGCAAAATGAAGTATATTTCGGGGTGGCAGTTAGCTGTAAGGCTACTGAAATATAACCCAATTAGATCCATGTGTATATCGCCGCACTGACCCCGTGCACATAAAAGAGGTTTATTTGGGACTCAGAAACGGCATTCAATCACGTTTGCTGCGCGCCGCCCTTTATTAAAGACTGCATGCGACGATGGGAACTGGACGTTATGTTAATTTAATGTCCCGTCGAAGAGAGAAAGGGGGTCCGCCAAAAGCTCCAGCAGCTTAGCCCGGGTGCTGTCACAAGATACCGTTAGTGTGCTGGCCCCCCGTAATGCGCGCCGCCGTGGGCGCGCGGCCGGCGTGCGCGTCGCCGAACTTCATTAGAAACTTTTCGCTTCCTCGCCGCCACGCACGTCGCAATTTGTTCGCATGATTAAAACCCCGTGCTGTTTAATAAATGTTGTAATAAAAAATACCAGCATCCCGCCATAAGATTATTACTATTATTATTATTGTAATTATTATTGTTATTATTATTATTGTTATTATTGTTGTTGTTGTTGTTGTTATTCGCGACAGAAATCGCCTTGATCACTTTTTTTAACGGCTTACATCAGCGAATGCTCCATCATAAGGGAATAATCGTCCTGGTCCGCCGCAGAGCGGATAAAAGGGGACAGCGGCCCGCATTGAGACGCCTGGCCCCCGCATGTCAGCTCGTACCAGCCAGCCAGTGCGTCGCATTACGGTAATTAAGTGCTTATATTTGCACCAGCATCTCTGCACACCTCCAGTCCGCACTACTCCGGGGGCTACATGCCAACTGGCATTACACGTGAAAAAAACGCTCACTAACAACGAGTGAACCGTGAAAATCAAGGCAAAAAATCAAGAGCCGATAAAAAAAGATTGCGTCCCATCAAAGACTTTCAGGAACATCCCACGGACACATTACTGATACTGTAGCATGGGTTAGTAAGATTAGATCTTTAAGGAAAATGCTATGCATTGGTGCGTTCGTCACTTTAATTTTTTTTAACACATGCATTAACAATGTACAGCTGTGCTGATAATAAGGAGCACGAAAAAGAGCCTAATTTACCTGATCGAGGTTTCCCGATGACCTTGTGATATCTTCACTGTCTGATTTGGACCCACCTTCCCTGTCGTCTATAACCAAGTCGATGGGCATCTTGCCCTTCAAACAGCTGATATACCGGTGACAGAAATTGTCGCAGAGTTCGTGCACCTATAGAGGACGAAATTACAATTATCACAAAAGGCTTCTATAAGGAACTGACAAGCGCAGCCAGGCCGTTTGATGGGGGGTGGGGGCGGACTTTAAAAATGCCCAGTGAGTTGCTTTTGCCATCTTGAATTTAAAATTACTGTTTTCCTTCCAAAAAATTGAGATATCTTATAAAATTGACAGTGACAAGACTACTCACGGGTTACAACATATTCAACATCCGTGCTAAATTCATACACTCCCGCGGATGTAACCATTAGGGGAAAGACCTGTTTGAGTGACATTTAAGGTAAACTGTTTAATTTTGTAGTTATTTAATTACCACCCATTTCTCGTCCAGACTATCAGAGGCCCATGTACATACACGTTAATATTACAGCACGCACCTTTGAGCAGATATGTCAAGAAAATTAAATCAAATTATGCTTTGCTTACTGAACCGCTATCACGTTACAGTAATAAGTCTTATCCACGAAATATAGACCGTACGAATGGCTTATATTCATAAAATAATATTAAAATATATTATATAATTAACTGTGGATTATAACTATCTGTAGCATTTAAAGACATTTAAAGGGTAAATACCACACAATAAGGCTATTCAAAAATACTTTGTGACAATTACTATGTCAATAACTAGTAAAACAAAATACAAAACGATAACGGAAGACTATTTTATTTTGTTTTAAGACTGAATTGTAATTAATCTGGAAAGAGAAGGCACTGGGATTGGTTTTGACACTAATTACAACAGACCAGAAAAGAATCCTTTATGCAAATGTACCCTATAGGTCAGATTTGTAACACGTAAGTAAGTAAAGGAAAATTACCTTCTCCAACTCCAGCAGATGGAACCGCAATACTTGGATTGCTTGGATCATCTAAAAACACACACACATGCACATTAACTAATAAAACCAGCAATGGACACGCGCCATATTAAGATACTAAGAACTCTTTGACTAAACCATTTATTGACACTGTATATATATATTTTACAACTTTATTAACCTTTACGGAGATACGTTTGTCGCTAACATTATTAATAAAGTTTTAATATTTTGTCAGCCAGATCTTAAACAAACTCCGCTTCATTGGAGACGAGGCGGTTCTTCTACTAAACGAATTTCATATACAAAACGGGCTTGTTTATATTAATCCCGACGGCACGGGAATGTTTGCATACACATTGTTTCAGCTGCACACTGTGCATTAAACAGGATATTAGAAGACGCTTTTATACAGCGTACCAAGACAGTGAATTGAAGGTAACAGTAAATAGTAAGTTGGTTTGTTTGCATTGAGTTAGTTGGGGATAGCTGTAGTTCAAGTTAACGGGGGTAGCTCTGATATATGGGGTGTAAACAGAAGTTGCAACTGTTTGCATATACCTGGTAACTTTTTTACTGCGTAACACAGCCTTATCCGGCTACCCAGGGACACACACGGGACAGTTATCTTGGTGACACAATTAAATATACATATATATCCATTCCGAAGTTGACCCCTTCGGTGGCTATCCTCTAGAAAACTTTTCAGAGGTTGTCACACAGCCGTTTAAAGCTTCATTTGTAATTCACAAATCGAAATGAAGTAAGATGACGAAAAGCGCACCATACATACCAAATTGTCCAGTTCCGGATTTGATGAAAATAGGGGTTTTTCTGCTCGAATCTAAAACAAGAGAATTTATAAAATATTTCACCATCTGAAAGATCCAGCCTAAACAGCAAACTCCGAAAAAAAACTCTTTGGCGTTAAACACGTGTTCTACAGTTCCATGAACCATTTAGATTGCAATACATTTAAAGCTAACAGTCAATAGGCCCAAAACTAAATTTGACATCTCATTTATTGTTAAAAACGATAGAAATTGCGGTGTTAATATAGCCACAGAAAAGAAATCAAATTAGAAGCGCCGAACTGGTGTTGGTGTTGTTTTACTTTTTTACTATTTAAGTTTTCGCCGTTAATATTCATGTAAAGAAAAATAGTAAATAAAGGTAATGTTAAGCAATTTTTCTGACCTGTTTTGCAAATACGGCTATATCTTCATTGAAAGACTCGGATGAGCACACGTCACCTCCCGCAACCCCGGGCTCTCTCGGCGTGCAAGTCGCTAATTCACATTTCTCAAAAATCAGTGCTAGGAGAGGGAAGAGAGGGTGCCTGCAAGGAAACATCACGGCAAAGTGGCGTGAGCACACCGGGCAGAGAGCGAGAGTAACAGGGCAGGATCGCTCCCGCAGCGCGACAAGGCCACGCCAGGCCAGCACTGCCATTATCCAGCCTTTAATAATGTGCGGGGAGCTAAAGCCAACTAGTAACTTCGCAACAGAAGCCATTTTGCGCAATAGCGTCTCCCTGCTCTATATTCTATACAACCTGACGAGTTGTACCATCTTAAAACACATTATTATAGCCTTTAATCCATACAGACACTGCGATCGTAATAGTCTGTTTTCTTAACAGCCACAGTCCGTTTTAATCTTTTTAATTCAAACTTGAGAACATAATAGTATCATTAGAGAATATATTTTAGGATGCATATATTTACAATTAGGACCCCCTACAAAATCACACACATTAAAGGTACTAAACAATGCAAATTGTGTACAAGGTTATTAAATTACAAGTTTGGTACAGCGCTCTATAGTAAAGTGCTTATTTTCTCTTTTTAAGAGTAAACTTTTTCTCGCGTTCTCTAGACAGAAAGTTTTCTTTATCTATCTATAATCAATTTACAGTTTTCAACAAGTAAACAACCAAGAATTATTTGATTCACAAAAAAAAATTACAAACCTTAATAACAAAAAAAGCGTCAGAATTTTTAGACTCGGTGGACTGTGTTATAAAATATATAAAATGACTGATCCGTAAACTATCTGACAAACACGGTTCATATTCATAAATTAAAAAAATAGGCCCGAAAGTTGTTTTTTCTTCTTCTAAGACTCTGCCTCCGAACTCAGAACCGTTTCCATCTTTTTCTAAAACGCTTAACTTCACGCATAAACTTCATGACTCACTACGTTTTTCTTTTCCCCGTTTTTATTAACTAACACACAAATAAACATCTGTTGTAGCGTGTGCCCAACCCCCCCCCCGCCCCCCACCCC
>JAODKM010000057.1:112905-128907 GCA_026780845.1 Petrocephalus sullivani | reverse complement strand
ATGTTTATGATTAGTACTTCAGTAGTCAATGAGGTACTACTATGATTTGTGGCCCCTCAAGTAAAGTGTTACCAAATATTTTACTATAAACGGGGGTAACAATGTAACACTTTACCTGACGGGGCACAAATACTTAGGATTAACTCAGTTACTACTGAAGTACAAATCATGAACAAATATAGTAGCTACGTGAGACAAAAGATACATCATGATTCATTAATGATGAACAAACATGAAGTCAGTATTTCACTTGTGGCATTCATGACTTGTTCACAAGTGCTGACAGAATTAACAAACATAAATAACAAATATAGTAACTACTAGGGAGAAATTTGCATCATGATTCATTAATGATGAACAAACATGAGATCAGTATGTAACTAAGACTTAGTTTGTGGTTATTTAATACGTAAGTAACAGCATAATACGACATTATTTGTGCCACGTCAAGTGAGGTGTTACCAAGGTGCTGTTCCCCTGGTCACTGCACAGTGGAGCACAGCAAGTGCAGTGACACAGTCTGGCCCGTTGCTGATAAGGGGAACATCGAGTCTGCAAACAATGAAAGCCACTTCGTTTCCCAGGTCCTCTCAGTGCATGTCGGACAGGCCCAGCTTGAAAGTGCTGCTGCTCAGAGTTACAGCTTTCCATGCCAAAAAAATGCCACAAAATAGCCAAGTCCTGCTCCGGGCCGCAGCTGGTCTCTCAGGTTTTAGGGCAGGTGCGAAATATAAGAGGTAGATCGTAGCAGAGAAAGAGGGTCTCGCATCTAACTTGAAACCATTTTGCCTGATGGGCAAAAGGCAAACTGTGGAACCAAAGGATTGTTTGGCCAACAGAGCCTGTGTATGTGTGCAGGTTTTGCTCTGCTTGCAAGGACCAAAGGGCCTCACAAGTATAGCAAATCCTCAAATAACCTAACTAGTCCTCGCCACTCCAGACTTAATTTTATAAAAATCCGTGAGTGTGATCAAAAAACTAAAAGATTACTAGTAGAAACTACTAAGATTAGCACTGGGTAAGGGTTAAAGGTGTCGTGACTAGGATTAAGGAAATGAATGGATGGTCCTCACTAAGACAGGAAAACAAACATCTTTGTGTGTGAGTGCAAGTCTGTTTGTATGTGTGGGTGTTTGTGTGTGCGTACGTGTATGTGTGTATGTGTGTGCCTGCGTGTGTATGTGCACACGTGCGTGTGGGTGTGTGCATGCATGTCTTTTAGTGTGCGTGTGTGCATGTGTATGTGCGCATGTGCATGTGTTTGTGTGTGCGTGCGTGTATGTGTGTGTGTGTGCATGTGTATGTGCGCACGTGCATGCGTTTGTATGTGCGTGTGTTTGTGTGTGCGTGCGTGTATGTGTGTGTGCGTGCGTGTGTATGTGCGCACGTGCATGCGTTTGTATGTGCGTGTGTTGAGAAAACAGGACGGAAGCAAACTGAAAGAAAGATGTCAGGTGGGGTCTTTTACCCTCCCATCGATCCATGTCAGTCACTCTGATTGGCAGCTGTGTTTCTACCCGAAAAACAGCACACACCTGAAAAAGCTTTCAGCTGCTTGTTTTTTTTTTTTTAATAATTCATTGTGCCTTGCCAAAAAAAAAAAATGCTCATCCTTTTTGAGCAAAGATGACTGGGGTAACACAGTGCTAAAAAGAAAACAGAGGAACCCACTAAGATGTTTCTGTCCTATACTTCTGCTGCATTTGAGATTATAACAGTGGGGAAGTAATTAAAAACTAGACGATGGTAACTATATTCAAAGGCCACAGCATGAGGATCTCTGCCTGTTTTTTTGTGCTGGGCCTTTGTGTCTCAGTGGATTGTGTCTGACACAGAAATACAGACAAACAGCGATTATTTGACTTGGCCTGAGGCATCCGCGAGCCCTTCCCTCCCATTGCCATTGTCAGGGTTTATCCAGCGCAGAAACGGGGCGGGAACCCTCTACCACATCCTCGCGGCATATCCGCTTTCGGTAAGAGAAGACCAGGCACTGAATGGGCGCCTTCAGCAGACCTCTGCCGGATGCCAGGGTGTGTTTACCGAGTGCGAGCTCCGCGCAGCATAAACAACTGGCTTGTGGAGTGGAAGCAATCTGGCAACCCGTGGGACATGTGGGCAGTGTCATGTGACGAGGGAAGAGCCAGCTGGCACAGTGAGGATAACCAGCTATTATCGTTAATATGGGAAACTATGCCACACTCCCACTAGAGCTGCAATGGTGCACATGGTGCACATGTCTGGAAACCAAGAGAATCGGCTGAAATACTGTGGAGGGTGGGGGCTGGGCAGCCTGTCACAGGGTGAAATCAGGTGACTGGTTCATTTCACCTGTCCCTGACTGAGTTCCCCATCAGCCTAGGAAAAGCTCTCAGATCTTCATGTCTGACCTGGTATCACTGCCGGAGGCCTTATGGTGCCGTCTTCTTTTCATATTTTTCTCCAAAAGACCCATCCCCAGATAAAATCTCTCTTCTGACCATCTCTTTGTCAAGTGATTCTACCACCCACCCCCTACATGAAAGAATATAATGCATTGATTGACGCTGAGATGCTATGGAAGGCAGTTACAGGCCCCTAACACGGACCCTACTACCCTCTCTCATAACTCATTCTTGGTTCGCTTCCCTTTTCGGTTTCCCTAGTAACCCTCCTTCCTTCCTCCTATTGCCTAATCTATACCCACCAACACGGTGCTGGTGCCGGACTTTCTCCCAATCTGGAACTGGTTCTGTGCGTTTCCACTGCACAAACAAACCAGCTCCAGAATGGCACCACAGTAAGGGTGGTTTCCCAACTTGCAGCCGTAACGTCAGTGGAAGTGGGACTGGCTATCGACAAAAAATCATTGTACCGATTGCCACATCAACAACAGTGATGATAAAAGTATTTGTAAAATCATTGTTTAAAGGGATTTTGTGGCTAATGCTGATTAGGTTACAGCTCCATCGGATCAATGGTAAAAAAAAAAAATCAAGCACCTGTTGTCTCGAGAGCATTCATCTCACATTATTAATGCTACTGCATATTATTGAAAGCAACTTACATTATATTGAAAATTTAAAATGCTGATAAAATTAAGCATTGTGTTATAGTCCTCCGTGACAGCTCATCTCGCTTTTTTTTCTTTACTTTACTGTAAAGTTGAAATATACAAACAATTTGGCCTCTTATTGAGTAACAATATTCCTTATAGAACTCTTTACTTGAGGCAGCAGAAATAATGTAGTGCTATTACTTATGTATTAAGTAACCACACATTAAGTGTTAGTTACAAACTGATCTCATGTTTGTTCATCATTAATGAATTGTCACACATCTTTTATCTCAAGCAAGTACTTTATTTGTTACTATATCTTAATTCTGTAAGCCTTTGTGAACCACTGAAGGAACTACTGTATCAACAAATAAGGAATAACATATAAAATACTGACCATGTTTTTTCATCATGATGTGATACATCATTTATCCCAAGCAGTTACTATATTTGTTATTTTCTATAAAGTATATTTCTTAACATAATTTGTGATCACAGTACTTTACTCTCACTTATTCCTATGTAACATTTCAGTTCTGTTCATTTTTGAGACCTGTGGAAACACGGGCCAGTTCTCAAGCAGCACCCAGGAAGCACCAGCACAGTCACCATGTTAATGGAAATGAGGCAACCATGTCAGACGATTCTGCTCACCATCCTGATTGGGGCATTATGCTGTATCCCTTGTCATATTTAGTTTTGTCTTTCAGTTGAGAAAAGTTGTTTTCTAATTTTTTTTATTATTATTTAAATTTGATCAGATTATTTAGTACACAGCTAGCCCTTTATACTGATTGACGATGTCATATTAAGATGTTTGAGTCATCAAATGCTTGGCCAAAGAAAGTCAATTATGGTGGAAAAGCACCTGTTGAATGTGGGCCTCTCTCCAACACTAATGTTCAGAGTTACTGATGCTATCTGCTTATAAAGTGTCTGTAAGAGAGTTATCGGTGTACTCTGTAGCCTTTAAACACTGCACAATATATTGAAGAAGGCAAGTAAAAAATTGACATATCATTGAATATGAATCTAGATCCGACACATGCAATACTCTATTTAAGGTCCACGCGCTAAATGAAAGTTCACAAAGGAAAGCACAGAGCTCACTGATTAACAAAGAGTATTGTCAATGACTGGGCCTCAATGATTCAATGATATCATTCATGGGTGATTTCACACAGAGCCTCACACATGCAAAAATTATACACTGTATGGCAAAAAGTATGTGGACACTAACTTGTCCAGTATGTCACTCCAAAGCCAAAGGTTTCAATATGAAGTTGGTTCACTCTTTGTTGGTATAGCAGCCTCTACTCTTCTGGTAAGGCTTCCCATTAGATGCTGAAACATTGCTAGTGGGATTTGCTGCCTTTCAGGTTGGGTGTCGATGCTGGGTGATCAGCTCCCTTTCTGTGAGCTTGTGCGGCTGCCATTCGGGTTAGGTGTCGATGCTGGGAGATCAGCTCCCTTTCTGTGAGCTTGTGCGGCTGCCATTCGGATTGGGTGTCGCTGCTGGGAGATCAGCTCCCTTTCTGTGAGCCTGTGCGGCTGCCATTCGGATTGGGTGTCGCTGCTGGGAGATCAGCTCCCTTTCTGTGAGCCTGTGCGGCTGCCATTCGGGTTGGGTGTTGCTGCTGGGAGATCAGCTCCCTTTCTGTGAGCCTGTGCGGCTGCCATTCGGGTTGGGTGTCGATGCTGGGTGATCAGCTCCCTTTCTGTGAGCTTGTG
Source organism: Petrocephalus sullivani (assembly GCA_026780845.1). Taxonomy (NCBI): domain Eukaryota; kingdom Metazoa; phylum Chordata; class Actinopteri; order Osteoglossiformes; family Mormyridae; genus Petrocephalus; species Petrocephalus sullivani. Next base: position 124,139 of record JAODKM010000057.1, on the reverse strand, counting down.
TGGCTGCCATTCAGGTTGGGTGTCGATGCTGGGAGATCAGCTCCCTTTCTGTGAGCTTGTGCGGCTGCCATTCAGGTTGGGTGTTGATGCTGGGTGATCAGCTCCCTTTCTGTGAGCTTGTGCGGCTGCCATTCAGGTTGGGTGTTGATGTTGGGTGATCAGCTCCCAAGTCAGTCAATAACCGCATGTGTTTGACCCATCCTCCTGCCAGTGTTTGTTATAGCAGATTGCGTGACTGTCAATTAATTAAATACCTGTATACACCGGCTTGGCTTAATTAGGTAATTCCGCTAATTAATAGAGATGTCCACATACTTTTGACCGTATATTATATAAGCAAAAATAATTCCGTTACAACTTCTAATTTGTAAAATCACAATATACCCATCCATTTATCTAAGCTCTATTCCAATATTGTGTCGGTGGGAAAAATTATAATACAGATATAAAATTATATTTTCACAAGCATGCAAAATAATATTTTATTGTAATAAGGATTATCTTTATTCTTCTATGAAGTAGCTAAATGACGTGAAATCTCCTAAATTATGTAGCCAAAAGGGTAACACCGCAGAATCAATCTGCCTCAGCGTGACCACCTAGGAATTACTCTTTGCAAAGGGACTCCGGTCACACTGGTTAGACTGCAACATGACACCTGTGCGTTTTCACGTCCATGAGAGGCTCCGCACGTCGAGCCCGGCCACCGATCATGGGCCGTGAGGCTCTGCCGGCGACAGAGAGTGTCGGGAAGCCGGAGACGTGTCGATTAGCCATAGCTTAGGGGCCCCCGGCCGTCCCCCAAGGTGTCGTCTCGCCCGCCACACTTCGCCGGCGGCAGGAAGGTGACAGGATTTTATTTCTACCTTTTTAAACACGGAGATACATTTCAGCTCCGGCCGGCGCTGAAGCTGAATGTGTGAAAAATAATTATGTTGCAGAGGAGAGATGCCGCGGGTCGCCTTTTAAAGGAGCTCGTAGCCCTGAAAGCTCTCTGGAGCCCACAGACCGAAAACACTCAGAAGTCTGCATTTCACTAACAAGCCACAGCATTTAGTTACCTAATTACTACAGATATCGCTGCGTGTGCGAGTCTGCTGGATCAACGCTGGTGATGAAATGGGTATCAATCAAGGGTTTGCTTTCATGCAGATAATTTGAAAAGAGATAAAACATCAAAAGTCACCTCAAAAACCAGGTAATATGCTACGCGTATTATTATTATTCTTTTTAGTATTTATTATATTTATTGAAGGAATGAAGCAAATGGTGCTGAGGGCCTGGCTCACAGGCTCAACATTGACATGATCCTGCCAAGCAGAAGATATGAACCCTCACCCTCCTAATTCTAGACTCATGATCCCAACCTACCAAGCCACACACAGCATTTGCATTGGGTCTTCGTGACTGGTTCTGAGCTGAGGCTACATCTTAGGTGAGCAAGATAAGCATTATGTCATGGAAACTCCTGTTCTTGATAATTGGGACCACGGTTATAGACAGGATATGCGGGGGGGCGGTGTTTCCACCACGGATGGGCTGTTTCTGCCCGGTCCGTTTGTAAGACCACCTTAGCGTCCTTGATCCGCACCAAAGTCAAGTCGCTCTGACTGCGCAGGAAATGATGGATCTCGCAAGACGAAGCTGCGATTCCCTAATGAAAGAGGAGGAGGGATAACGAAGGGAAAAGCGAGTCATCCATGAGGCTGAGCCGATGTCATTCCTGCTCAAAGAGGATCACAGATGCGGTCACCTCCATGGGCCGCGCGCCAGCCGGAACTGTGTCAAGAAAACAAGCGGACATTACTTATTAATGTCACCGCCGTCTGCCCGGCCGAAAGAGCTCTGATTATTTTCATGCTTTTAAATTTGCATTCCGGCTCCTCTCCGTGACGTGATTCTTTTTTGGCTAACAAGCCAGCAGATTCACAGGAGGCCCATCTTATGAAATGCAAGCAATTAAGGACAGCACTGCCCACTTAAACACTGATTTGTTACCAGGCCTGTTCATTTCCATTTCATCACTTTATCCTCCCTGCTTTTCATGTTCGTGTCAGCATCAAAGTCCTAAATAAAAAAAATTATGGAGACGCTGAATCTACTGGTCGAGTCAAGAACAGCATCCCAGGAGGGCTACTTTAATGACAGGACTGGAAAGTTAGCTCTAATGGGCCAAGATTTTGTATTCAAACAACAGCCTCTGCATATAGAGTGAAGGTAGAGAGCAGTAAACTTAGGAACCCTTCCCCGAGCTGCACATCCTCTGCTATCTGCCTTCCACAAGGGACTGGTTGCCATCGTCATAATTACCGTAGTGCCTGATAAACATGACTCTTGTACTGGGCTCAGAAATTCCAGCTCATGGAAGTTTTACTTACGCAAAAATGTTCTGAGGGCAGAATGAAAAATGATTGGTTCAGAGCGATAACCAATCAGTTCTTGTGTCAGATGTCAGACTAACCAATCAGATTTCTTGGTTCTGCGTCCTCTAGTTGCATGGACTCGCCTCCACGACAATCTTATTGGTTATGTCTCTGAACCAACCATACTTCGTTCTGCCCTCAGAACATGTTTGTGTAAGTAAAAAGTAAATTCGACACACTAAACAAAAGTGTGCTTTTCATGCAGTTTATGATAAAAGTGTAATTTTTGACAGTGAGACACTATGTATAGTGTCACAGTATCTTAGCCCAAAACAGACGTACAAAAATAGAGATTATTGCAGTTTAGTGGAACGGCAGTCAGTTGAAATGTTTTGAATTTGTCCAGAAGTTAGCATTATTGGCAGTTAGCGTTAGCGTTAGCGTTCACACAAAAAGAAAAACAAACACATGGGAATTAGCCGGCCAGTCCTCTCCTCTCACCCTGTGTCACAGGCTATTTTAATAACACAGACATCAGATAAATGGATGGATGCACTATTTATGTTTCCTAGTATAAAAAAACTGTAAATCAAACACCAACGAGAACTATTACCCCATAGCAGTGCCAAATATTAAAAATGACATTTTTTAAGAAAAGGAGCGTTTTACACATATGTTTCGGTAAACTGGGACCCTTACTTTGTCATTAATTAACCCTTTGACCTTTGACATTACATTCATTATTATGACTGAAAAGTATACATTTGAATAACACTCTCGGTGTTAATAGGCTTTGTTCCCGGAGTTATCGTACTGTATCCCTTCTAATGGACTCTTATTTCTCTGTGCTGTTTGCCTCCTCTGTTCCCAAGCTGGTCATTTATTCATGGCCGACAGGAAGAGCTTGGGTCGGCGTGCAGAACAGAGACCTGGGAACAGCACATCCACGACAGAACAGCGAACAGCCCCAGATTCAAACAGGAACATAAACACATACGCGCATATATATTAAATAAATTGTGAGTTTGATTTTGTGAACTTCGTCATTTTTTCTCCCCCACTATTTGCTTGAATAATTTAAGAAAGATAGCTAAATTATAGATAAAGTGCACAGTTTTGAAGAAAAAAGTGCGCGCACGGCCCCGGGCTAAAGTCGGCCCTTAATGATGTCAGGAGCTGGCGGAGAACTCGTTAGCGCCAGAGTAATTTATAAGTATTCCTTAAAGTGGCAGAACTTTGTTGAGTGCTGGCACGGCAGAACACCAAAGGCGTTGCGTTTGACCAGCATCTTACCTACCATGACATGAAAGAAAAACATGAAAATTATAGACTGAACTTTCCTCGAACTTTGACTATGACCAGAAATCGGATTGGCCAGAACCTTACACATGACGTTTTATTATTATTAAACTATATGGACAAAAGTATCGGGACACACCTCTTTATCACAGAATTCAGGCGTTTCATTCAGACCCATTGCTACGTGTGTATAGATCACCATTTGTGAACATCATTCTGAAGAGGTCAGTGATTTCAAGCATGGTACTGTCAAAGGATGCCACCTTTGCAATAAGTCAGCTGGTAAAATGTTTATCCCTGTAAGTGGTATTATTGCAAAGTGAAAGTGTTTAGGAACAGCAGAAACTCAGCCACAAAGCAGCAGACCATATAAAGTGACAGAGTGGGGTTGCAGAGTGCCGAAGTGCGTGATGCAGAAAAGTTGCCAACACTGTTGACTCAATAACTGCAGAGTTCCAAACTTCATCAGGCATTGACCCCAGTAGGAAATTGGGCGCCGGAAGCTTCAAGAAATGGGCTTCCATGGCCGAGCAGCTGCATGTAAGCCTCACATCACCAAGCACAATGCCAAGGGTCAGATGCAGAGGTACAGTATGCAGCACGCCGCCATGGGACTCTGCTTCTGTGGAGTGACGAGTCACACCTCCCTGTCTGGCAGTCTGATGGATGAGTCTTCGTTTGGCGGCAGTATAGGCGGTATAGTCTGACCATTATGCCAGTTGTAAAGATTGGTGGAGGAGGGATAATGGTATTGGGTTGTTTTCCAGGGCTTGAGCTAGGCCACTAAGTTCTAGTGAAGGGAACTCTTACTGCTTCAGCATACCAAGATATTTTGGACAATTCTATGCTTCAAATTTCGTGGGAACAGTTTGGGGAAGGCCCTTTTCTGTTCCAGCATCACCGTGCCCCAATGTACAAAGCAAGATCCAGGTTTGGTGTGGTAGAACATGACTGGCCCTCACAAAGCCCTGATATCAACCCCATAAAACAGCTTTGGGGTGAACTAGAATGGAGATTGTAAGCCAGGCCTTCACGTCCAACATCAGTGCCTGACCGCACAAGTGCTCTTCTGGATGAATGGGCAAAAATCCAACAGGCACACACCAAAATCTTGTGGAAGGCCTTCCCAAAGGAGTGGCAGCTGTTATAGCTGTTATATATGGTATGTCATAAAAGTTCCTGTGGGTTTTACGGGCAATACTTTTGTTAATATATGTGTATTTAGATTTAGAGATGTGTATTATCCCCATAGCAGCTATAGCTCCAGTGGCCTAATGGATAAGGCATTGGCCTCCTCAGCCAGTGATTGTAGGTTTGAGTCCCATCTGGAGTGTTGTTCCATTTTGTAGAGCATCATCTAGTCCAGGGTTGGCCAGTCTTATCCAGTAAAAGCCATTGCATATGAGGGTGTTATAAGGTTAATCCTAGATACTCTTAATGTCTATAAGGTTCCTCCTGGTTCCTCCTAATTTCTATAAGGTTACTCCTATATCTTCTGGTTTGTCTACCTTGCCTTCCCTGGGGCTGTAAGAGTGACCTCTCCCAGTCAGGCCCTCCCCAGCACAGACCTTTATCACTTTGATGGAAATCATCGCATTAACCCTCCGTGGGGCTTCCCAGAACCTTCTGGAAAGCGTGGATGTATATCTCCCCTGTGGTGGTGGTGGCCCTCGCCCCCGCCCGCCCAAGACTGGCATCCATGCCGGCTCTTCCAGCCCACCCCGCTGCCGGTTCACGCCCCGCTGCCGGTTCACGCCCCACTGCGTTCCCACCTGGAGGGCTGCACATTCCCCCCAGCAGGCCTGCAGGCCAACATTGTACCAGGACCTTCTGCCTCACTGGTCTCCCCGCTTCCCTCAGACGATCTCCGGCCCCTGCTCTTCACTGCGTCTTTCTGCAGCTCGCATAAGCCCTGTGGGTCCCCGAGGACCGGAAACACTGCTCTGAGAGAACCAGAGCTCTCCAGCTCAATCTGAAAGGCGCTGGGTGGTACGCTGGCTTTTGTTCCCTATCTGTCCCCACGCTATATTCATTTATTTATATTGCCGAGAAGTTTATCCGCAGCAATTTGCTACATATATACGTTACCGTTAGGTGGTTACTAAGGTGTTGGGTTGCGAGCGTGTTATGCTATCCTGTACTTCGGCACAAGACAGTAAGTAAGCACCGTTCTCTTGTTTAGAGTGGGAAATGAGGATCATGGGAAATGTATCAACTGTATGTACAAAACCTCGTATCTGCTGACAGGTTCACCTGATTCCAGGCATATATGTTGATACCAAGCCGGCAATCCATCAAATTAAGCCCCGAAGGCAGGATAAGGTCTTCGGCAATGGGCTTCAGGATTTTGATGACATTCTTTTGTTGGACCTTGGTGAGATCGTTCAGCAGAAGATGGTGTGTATATTCAGGAGTAAGACTGCATGGGTTTTGGTCAAACTGATCTCGGCCGCTCTTTGTCAGTATAATTTCATAAAAACATCAGCCTTTTTGTATTTGCAAAATCAGTTGCATGATCACGGTGGACTGCAGGAGATTTTCTGAAGCCTCAAACACTCACAAGCTCAAAGACAAACCATAGAAAAGGCTGTACATACTACATCCTTAATGTATCACACCTGAACACATTTCACGGGGTGCTCCAGCCAGAAACTGGGGGGTCCGTTTATCCTCTTTGACTAGCACCCCAAAAAAGACACAGTTAGAAATTCACATTGTTAAAACTCACAGTTGTCTCCATAATTAATGGGCCAAAACTGGGGGGGTGGGGGTACAATGCCACCCCCTCGTTATTAAGAAGGAAAAAATTATTCCTCCTCGTTAACAAAAAAGAAGAATTTCTTCCTGCTTTGCGTAGCTCCGAGTTAATCATAGATCAGCGAAAGGCTCCTCTATAATGCATGAGACTCCTCCCTCTCCCTCTGGACACATTATCTATGCTCACGTCCCTGCTCCCCCTTCCCACCCACTTCCCTATTAGCAGGCATCCCTCTGAATGTAAGTGCCGTAACACCCAACCCCCTCGTGTAAAATGTGCCCCTACTCTATATTTACACTTGCCGGCGGCTGCAAGGCATTTCCCGGTAACAGTGCCCTGGCCGGCGCTGAAATGGCGCTCGTCTGCCGGGCGGCTCACCACGCACGCCAGGGCTGAGTCTGACCGCTGTCCTTCCAATAGACCGGCCTCAGAAATGTGCATCTTTGTTCTCTCTTTATTTGAATAATGTATCCGCAAAGGTCACAAACAAGCTTAAAAGAAACTGTTTTAACATAAAATTCATTTGCATCAGATTCGACCATTTGACCGCTTAATTCCCCTGGGGGGGTGTTTTGTCTCAGGAAGCCTAGATAAAAACTACTAGATAAAAGTTGCTTGTTTAGGTTGTGTAAGTGTCATAAAGGTTTTAATAAAAGCAAAATAAGTTACTACAGGGATCAACCTGTCTTACGAATCTGATGCTTTTTTTCGTCCTGTGCATCTGTCTCGATGTAGCAGCTGTTTATTTTATTTTTTCATGACTTGCAAACACTGCCATCCACCCCCTCAGTGACGGCGCTCCGGGACAGGCTGTGAATTACCTTTTGTTTGGGCTGACTCTGCCGCGCTGCGCTTCCCGACCATTTGTCCCTGCTGAACAGTCGACAGTTTGCCACGCGCAGTTTGTGACACGTCACCCGAAACCTGCGAGTCCATATGGCCAGTCAGTTGTAAAAACAACAGCGGAGTGTCTGCTTTCCTAGAGAGGTACTGGAAGCGCTGCTTCCGGAACGCACGCCATCCAAACTGCGGTGTTCTGCTCAGTACATGACATCATTTCCAGTTAGAACATCTCTGTGTGCCCCACAATCCTTCATGTTACATAACATCAGTTCTCCCTGGAGTTATTGATCAGCACTATTTCCTCGTACTATCATTCAGATAAAATTGATTCTGTGGAGCGTTTTTTCCAGATAACTCTTAAGAGGTGTGATCTGCTTGCCAGTGTTAAAGTTCTTCAGCTGAATAGCATCATTTCCAGTTAATTCCCTGGCTGCACACTGCCAATTTGTACCTTTGAGGGTACAGTTACTTGTCACTGGGGTGTATTCTCAAGGGTCTGCCAATTTTCCCCTAGCTGTAGGTAAATTTACCTTTGAGTCTAATTTAAGGTTATAAATGGATTCTGAGGAACATTTTGTACCAATAGGGGGTACCTTAATGTGGTTTGTACCTTGGGGAAGAAAACTGTAGCTGGGCTGTGCTTTTTTCTCACAGTGTTGGACATCTGCACATCCTGACTTCTGAAATGTAAAGGAGGCCTGAAGATACATCACTATTCTTCGTATAACCATGACTAAAAACTGCCACTGTAGTATATCCAGCCTTCACCTAAGGTATACATTTCATAGAAGCATCTTGGACCTGGAGTTATGCACAGATGACACCACCAAGGTCAATATCACTCGCATAACTCGCCATATTCAGTCACCAGGGAGGGTCTAAAACCTCCGCCAGACAAGTCCAGTGGAGAAGATTTAAAATCCTCCCTTATCCATGCTAACTTGAGCCCATAAGCAACACAGGTGGCTGATGTCCTTCTGCTAAAACCTGAGTCTGGAATGCGATTGTATAACTCACCATCCTTTATTTAAAAGAACCCCTTTCATTACTGAATTCTTGCCGAATCATGAGAAGAAATGGAAGAGTACCTCCTAAATGCAAGAGATGAGTATTTTTTTAATGACTCTTATAAAAAGTGACCTAGAGGAACCTGTGAGGTCTGCCTGTATTGTTACCCTTTGAACAGGTTCTGTGTCCATATCAAGGCATTTCTGCCAGATCTGTGGGGTCTCTAAATTACCTCGTGTTAACACCAGCCTGCAAACAAATTCTGTACGGCTCTGTATTGTGGTTGACCTGAATAATATAGATATAAAACAATCATTAGAAGCAAAGCAGTGCTTTGTATGTACTATAAACTTCCATCTGTGACCTGGGGAGGTTTTTTTATACACAGCATGGAGGCTTTAGCTACCCAGCATGTGCTAATTTCCTTCATCTGAAATTTAAGAGGCATCCATAAAATGTTTGCTCTCGTTATTTTATGCTGTTCATTTTCCTGAATGAATAGCTCTCTACAGCTAGTGTTCAGACTTTTTCGAAGTGTTTACGTTTTTCGCTGTCTGTCTCGCCGTTGCATTTACCAGTAATTATTTAATGGCTCCTTATTAATGGGGTGGCTGGTGGATAGCACCACTTCCTCACACCTTCAGGGTGTGCGTGTTTCTGTGGGTCTATGTGTGCGTGTAGATAGCATGTTCTCCACGTGTTACATGGGTTTCCCCCAACGGTCCTAAAGCAAGCAGTTACTATTTATTTGACAAAAACTTTTTTATCCAAAGCATCACACAACTGAAAGCAGAGTCAGACAGTGCTTGGAGCAGTAGTAGGTAAGGGTCTTACTCAAGGGCCCAGTGGTGACATCACTCTGCCGACTTGGGGATTTTATCCAGCGACCTTCTGATCACAGGGACCTAGCATGCACACAAAAACACTTGAAGTGAAGCCTCTATAGTGTCCATACTATGCAGTTCTGTGAATGTGCTATGTTAGGAAGGTAGGTACGGGGACTGGTTTTGAGACCGCGCGTACCACCTCAGGCATGAAAATCTGAGTGCAGCCATGTCCAGATGCAGTGGAACAGAGTGAAGTTTTTCCCTGGTGGCTGGAGAGCCAATCCTGCCACCAACCTCCAAATTTCCCCTGAAGTTGGAGGACCTACTTGCAGGGCTGGATGTAGGTTAACGTCATATGCAGGACGAAGCAATTGCAGGTTAAGGGCCTCGTTCAAGGGCTCGGTGGAGTAGAATCGAGATAGAGAGAGCGAGAGATTCTTTATTTGTCACATGGATAGTTATACAGGTACAACACGCAGTGAAATGTATCCTGAACCCCACTTTTGACTGTGCATAAGAATAAGAATAATAAAATAAGAATGACAATGATAATAAATAAGAATTATTTTTAAAAATAAAACTTGAATACAGATTATAAACAGATTTACAGTGCAAAAAGCAGGTATAAATTTAAAGTGCATATCGGAATGTCAGCACAGCAGTGTAAACCGCAGAAAACCTGTGTGTCAATGGAGCAGCATGAACAGGGCATGTAATAGTGATGGAGACAGTATGGAATATGACAATGGGACACAGAGAGATTCAAACCAGCAACCTTCCAATGGCAGAAATCCCCAGCCTCAGAGCCACCACGCCGCCCTATGTGGGGAACGGCAGCCTTAATTTGGTAAGTGACTGTTGAAGTTGGATATGTGTGCATATCTCTGTGAAGGATGGCATATAGCCAACCAGCTGTGATGCCAGATTCATTGTATCTGCAAAGGCATTTACAATAACAGAGGAGGGGAGCCGTGACAGAGGAGTTGTGGGCGTGGCCAGAAGGTGGCCTCATCACAAGCATAGCTGTTTTTGGAGGACAACGGCCATCACCTTTGATTCATCATGATTAAATATTAGCCCAGAAATCTAAGTCAGGTCCTAGAAATTCACTTATTAGCACATAAATGATCTCAAAATTCTTGTTTCAGAAAGAAGATTGCCTCCACACCGTAAATCTCATTGCTAACCTCTAGCACCCTGCCATCTTTTTTTTTCCAGATCTGATATTAACAAAGAATAGAAAATTGATTAAAGATAGGAAGCCCAAAACTCCCCGTCATTTAATTAAGGAACCTATTAAGATACCAGGGATAGAGATAAAAGGTTAGCTTAACGGTGTAAATGATTGATCTTCACACTATATCAAACGATAATATAGAGAAGCCCAGGGCCGCATAGAATTCTGAGAATTCTGGAACGTTCTTTTTTTTCCCCGACAGTTATCGGAATCTGGCAGATAAGCTCATGGCGCCGTCGACCTTCCAGTTAGTACTGGAAAAGCAGGGTGTCTGTGGGCTCTGAAGATGGCCGACACGTCGTTTTGGCTCGCTATCCGTCCTGCATGGGCCATGCTGCGTTACCGACCGTGGGGACAAAATATCTGTGAATTTCATATTCATATTTATAAGCTCACACTTTGCATGGTCTTGTATCATATTTCTTACCACCATCACTTACTATGTACTTCTGTCTACACCTTATACTCTGGGCCTTATACTCTGGACCTTATACTCTGGGCCTTATACTGTGGACCTTATACTCTGGGCCTTATACTCTGGGCCTTATACTGTGGACCTTATACTCTGGGCCTTATACTCTGGGCCTTATACTGTGGACCTTATACTCTGGACCTTATACTGTGGGCCTTATACTGTGGACCTTATACTCTGGACCTTATACTCTGGGCCTTATACTCTGGACCTTATACTGTGGGCCTTATACTCTGGGCCTTATACTCTGGGCCTTATACTCTGGGCCTTATACTGTGGACCTTATACTCTGGACCTTATACTCTGGGCCTTATACTCTGGACCTTATACTCTGGACCTTATACTCTGGGCCTTATACTCTGGACCTTATACTCTGGACTATATTATATGGGAAATATTCAGTCCTGGAAAAAAATTGAGACCACAG
>JAODKM010000057.1:96751-107554 GCA_026780845.1 Petrocephalus sullivani | reverse complement strand
CTTTTTAAGAATGTTTATAATACACCTGCTTTGTACAAAAACCATCATTCATGTTTTAACACCTGATGTCTGAGCGCTAATACAACGTTGGGTAACACTTTACATTAACTGCTCCATATATGATTATAATGTTTGTTATTAATGTATATTGAATCTGGTAAAGTATATTAGGGTGTTAATGTATACTTACATGCTGCTTATGAATACATTATGAATGCATTCTGAATCCATTAAGACAGTGCAGTTGTAATAAATCAACCCAATGTTGTCCTGCCCTATGAATGAGTGGCACCCCCTTCAGGAAGGTCCCCTCCTTTATGCCCTCTGCTTCCTGTCACATGGCCAAAGCTCCCAGTGACTCACTGCTGGATAAGCAGATGGAAGATGAAAGCAGTGTCATGATTCAACATTAAGTACAAAACAGAGTTCACTCTACATAAGATGGGTACTTACACGGTTGTCCTGGGAAGTGGAGGTGTTTCAAGTGTGGAATCCAAGACTTATGAATGATTACAGCAAATCTTTCACTTTCAATGGTTTTATTTACAATGCAATTATTGAAGTTACAAAATTAGTAGGTCTAAAGTTTACATACAGCCCAACCTCATTCTATCTAATACTTTATTGCATTGCCATTAGCTGTTAGAACTGCAGTCAGTCTTGCAGGATAACCATCAGTTAGCTTTTTACAATACTCAGATGGGATTCTGACCCATTCCTCTTGACAAAAGTTGTATAGTTCATTCAAATTGGTGGGTTTCCTTTTGTGGACTTTTTTCTTAAAACATTGATTTTGTTATGGTGAAGCCATCCTGTGACCGACTTGGAGGTATGCTTTGGGTCGTTGTCTTGTTGAAAGGTCCAATGACGTCCAAGACCCAACTTTCGAGCAGACTGCTTCAAGTTCCTCTGAAGTATGTCCAGGTGATCCTTCTTCTTCATGGTGCCATCTATCTTACACAATGCTCCTGGACCACTAGCAGCAAACAGCCCCAGAGCATGATGCTGCCACCATTATACTTCACACTGAGTCGAGGGCCTGTCATTTTTGTCGCCAAACATACTGTTGGCCATTAAAGCCAAAAAGTCCATCTTTGTTTCACCAGACCAAAGAATATGCGCCCAGAAGCCTTTATCTTTATCTCTGTGCTTACTTGCAGATTCCTGGGGGCTTTCTTTGTGCTCTGCAGCCCCTTAGCCCATTACGATGTAGGACCCTCTGGACTGTGGACAGTGAGACATTGATACCTGAACACTTAAATTCTTGGCATGCTTGTTTCTTTATCATCTTGGGATTGAAGCGGACCTTTCAAACCAATGCCCTCTCCTCAGTTGGTGTCAATTTTGACTTCCGGTCTGATCTTCTACGGGTCTTCACTGTCCCAAACTTCTGATATCTCTGTACAGTTGTCTGGACGGATGACCTCGGTACTCCTAGTTACCTGGTTATGGCACCTAGGGAGTTTCCCGACTTCTGCACCTGTACTATTGTTGTTCTTCGGTCTTCAGAGTGTTCTTTTCCTTTTCCCATGTTGCATCAAGTAGAAATGAGGCATTTGCAGGTTACTCTGGCCCTATATACAGCCTTGTGGGCACCACCTGAACTATTTTAATTGATTGCAATCAAGAACCAATAGGAGACACATGAAAACCATTTGGGGATAATCCATGCTGTTGCAAACACAAAAAAGCACTAGATCACCCAGGTGTATGTAAACTTTTGACCTACTAATTTTGTAACTTCATTAACTGAACTATGAATAAATCCACTGAAAATGAAAGTGCTGTTTAAATCAGTCCGGGAAATAAAAGAGATTGGTGGAGGTTATTATAGCAATGCATTGAATGTTGAATATTAAACAGTAAATGATAAATAAATAGAAGTTGAACGTATTCACTCAGGTGTGTATGTATGTGTATGTAACTTTGGGCACGACTGTACAGCATATACTTATATAAGCCAAGCGCTTTACATAACATTTTACATAATTTACATAATTTACACATAAAGCATTCTTAATAAAAGCTGCGAATGCATCCAATATACGTCAGGCTAAACAGGTACAACGGGCTTTTTCCCGAATCCCTGTTCATGTAAAAAATGTTCTGCGTATCCTTGCTTATTCAGCTCCAGTGATATGTCCAGTTGCTGCTTGGCTGCCGTAGTGTTGTTCTACTGGTTATCGGTAATCCCACTGCCGGGTTGTACTGTCACCTGCCCATGCGATCCTTAAGCCAGATCCCACCAGTTCCCGTTTTGCTGTATGCCTGCACACCCAATGCTGCTAATTAAGTCAGACACCATTGTCTTATCATATTCTCTCTGTCTCAAGCTTCAGAGTCTGTAAAAGTGGCCCCAGCCTAATTATTTTATACTTCTGCCATTCCAGCATAAACATATCCAACAGCCGCCCTCTTCCAGGTTCCAGGAGCAAGTCCCCGACAGTGCAGAACACTAATAGATTTTGGAGCTCGGATTTTCTCTCCCTAGTCGGTTTTGTTTCATCTACAAAAATGTTATGACTTTGTTTGATTTTTTCATGGCTTCATGTAGTTTGGCTGATATTTCTGTATCTTTCTGCCACGGCTCGGTGCGGAACTGAGGATGCAGGGGCAGGAATCGGGGCAAACAAATGGGGTTTATTAACGGGCTGGGAAACTTAACAGAACTGAAAACAAACATGATCGTGGTGGATGAAAATGGGAGAGGCCAAGGCACACAAGACGGGGACTCACAACATCAACGAGCGACACACTCACAGGACAGGGAAGCGCTTATAGGCAGGGATGGAACAGGATGCAGTTGAAGTGCTTCACATGAGGGCAGGAACGAGAGGTAGGACAAAAAATTAGCAGGCATGGCTCATTAGGGCCACACCCGGGGGTGAACAGGAGGCAGGACAAGACCATCTGATAGATTCTGAAATTTAATGTACACTTATATGATGCATGGATTATTATTACAGGCATATGGGTAAATGAGTAGCAGTATATAACCACCTATAGCTATAGTGCTACTTATTTCTGTGCTGGGTTATCACAGGGCTGTGTGAATCTTATCTGCAGCTTGCTACTTCAGTAGCTAGATTCTGAAACATTAAGGAAGCCTTCTACTCTGACCATGCGCCAACGACAGTATTCAATTTTCCATAACATGGGTAAAGAAACACAAGCCTTCAAAGAGGTCGGCTGTTACTCTAAGAAAGGTCATGGACGCTTTGCTTAACACCGATCACTTCCCCAACACAACATTTGGCTAACATACTCCCCCAAGAAAGGCACGGCCCTGTCCACATGTACAACGGCCTGCCGCAACATTACCCAGGATTCCCTGTCATATTCTCTTTATAAATAAGCCCCAATCAATCAGAGTAAGAAAGAGGTGAGTTCTTTCATGAAACAACTAGAGCTGCAAAACGTCGAGAGGAAGTCTAAGTGCCGATAGCCTGAACCCTAACCGCACTGTACGCTTTATTTTTAATACATACTCCATCATCCTGCTAGCTGTTCGGTCCTTCTTCAGTCCGCTGGCTCTCCATAGCAGATGGGGACTGTAAGGCTCAATAGCACATTATGGCACCCAATCTGTCTCGGCGAAGCCCGCGATCGAACGTGACCGAGAGTGGCCCCGTTAAGCCTCCCGTGTGCGGCACTTTCACTTGTGCCTGTGACAATTAAACCCAAAGCAAAAGGCTTTTTCATTATTATTATTCTTATTATTGGGAATGCACGCGGGTGGGGTGGGAATAATAATAGCGATGCATTTGCATGAGCGTGCATAACTCGGAAATCACTTTCCCAGCCGCTCCAGATAAACCTCCAACCTAAGTTGTACATTCGCAAATGCGCCGTGACGAACGCGGTTATCTCAATCCACCGCCGCTCCGCAAGTCGCCGCGGACGAGCTCCTATTCAATTTTTGTTAGCGTTTCTGTCACTTTCCTCATTTAAATTGGAGTCAGACACCATTGGGGGGGATTGGTTGTTGGTTACCAGAGGCTGTGTTTAGCTGTCCACTCAAAGTGTGTTTGTGTTTTGCTGAATTTCACATTAATTCATCTAACTTTGAAATATGAAATATAACTTGATAATTGTAGGAATATTACAAACAGTTATGGACATACGTGTCTTATCCTGATGTGTAGACAAAAGTTCTTCTTCATAAATTAATTAATAGAAATCATCACCCAGTGTGGGACTGAGGCATCATGGGATTTCGGTCAGGAAGTCTGCTTATTTTCCAATTTCAGGGTTTCAAAGTGCCACTATTTTTGGTTTCCTTCTGTTATTACAACACTGAACTTTTCAGGCCAAAACTTCTTTTTCCATTGTTCAAAATAAATGAAAACATTCCGTAAAGCCCCATTTGCCTAATTTGTATGCAAATAATGTAATATGAATTATATTTTAAAAAATTATGAGAAGAACATTGTGCACCATTTGTGTCATTATCACATTCATGCTGTTTACTATGTCTGGAAACCATTATCATACAGATGATTATTCTATTTCTTATTCCAGAAAATGGCAAAACATGACATTTTGCCACTAACACAAATTTTCCCAAATTTGTGCCATTATGTTGAAAAATACATTCCCCCGACTTTTAGCATCATGTGACTCCCATTCTAGCTGCATTGTAATGACAGTTCTTACACTCATGGAAAAACACAGAGTCTAATGCAGAATGCCAAGCCTTAGATGTATGTACCATGTAGCTGCCTGGAGATATCCGTATTTATAAAAGATCTAATATATACGTATGCCACTTGCATTTATGGGGACGTTTCCCTAAGCGGGGAAAAGCAGACAACATGAATACAGCGAGGTGTACTGTATACCCTCCACTCCCAAATCATGCTGGGTCATTTAGCAAACATCTAATTCCTTAAGTGCAGTGTCTGGAAGAATTACAGTCGCGGACAAAGGATACTTGAAATGTTTGACCCTTGTAACCCTCCATTCCTGTCATAATGCACTTTGAAGGCCCAGTCATTGCTAATTAAGGTTAACAAGTCCAGAGGTATTACATTTTTTAAAACTCACAATAAGAGGCAATACACAAGAGCATAATCCAGGAAAGTGAGCCAGCAAGCCCTTAGAAATACTTCTCTTTAAGTAGATATACAAGTAATTTTCTGTCAATAACTAGTGTCAAGTACCTTCAGTACAGTAGCTGTATTGTCCTTTGTGCTCTTTCCTTTGGGGTAACGTACCATCAAAAGAGGTTTTAAAATACCATTCGCTGGATCATTTTACTCCTCCGTAATGTTCTCTGTACTGACCTTTGAACAACACTGAAGAAAAAAAAAAACAAGAAATCGAACTTCATCCTCGTTTGTAAAAAAATATTATAAGATGTCTATTGTCAAATGTCAGGAAGACAACCCTCGTAGAGACCAGCCTTACTGAGACACTCTGGCCCGAAAAGTGTTTGAAATGGGTAGGTTTGGGTGACGCCCGTGTGCCACACATGCCATTCTGTTTTATTTCAAACAGTCTGTAGAGGCAAGTGTGATTGTTCCTCTGTTCAAATTATCAAGTGTAAATTAGTCTGACTTAGGTGGGGTAGCAGGAATAAAAATGGCCAATTCTCCGCCACATGGCTATCAAGCCAAGCTAGTCTAAAAATGGCTGTTATCGGGCCCTGCCCTGTGAGATGTTTAATGACCAAAATGTGTTAAAATTTGGTCCAAAAGGTAGGAGAAATGTAGTGGCTCAAGTACTGATACCATCCACCTCCATTTACAGGTCTTCCATCTAAGACTAGAAAGACCTACTTTCTATAATTTATGACAGTGTTTTACAGGGGGGCTGTGGTGATCCAGTGCTTATCGATATTGTCACTGCTTGCCAAAATCCTGCACGGCTATGCACAGCCTCGTTCCAGCAATTTGTGACATATGTGAAACAGTAGTATTTATGACACTGTCTAGAAATTAATGTAGCATACCAATCAAGTGTGCATGTTGTCGTATGGCCCTGGGTGTGTTCTCGTGGCATTTGGCAGCGGCGATCACGAGCTTCAGCGTAATTGATTAAAAATGCCATCGACGGTCGGAAAACGGCAACGCCAAATCACTACGTCAGGCAAATTCAAAAACATTTAATTAAGCCATATACTTAACTTCATTGCGCTGAGTAACTTGTGCAAGTTGGCAACTTGCGCTCGACTTCTAGCTATTGAAGAATTGACCTTTGATAGCACTGAAGAGGCAGGAATGTTCAGGGTGTGCTTTAAACATGACTCAAATTCTAAGAAAGCCTGAATTATATGTCTCTTTACATTCTTGTGTTTTTTTTTTGCGCAACAAGCCGTCGCTAAGCATCGAAATACCTTGATACCTTCATTGTTTTCCCGTTGTGTCACGATGACTCATGCCCACATTCAGAAGGCTGACATTCAGCCCTAAGATAGAACACATCCCATCCTGTCACCTGACCGAAGTTTCGCCGCAGTGATCCCCGATAGCCGTCTCGCAAAAGGCACAAAGCGGTCCAGCTCCCGTAAAGACGATTATGGCCGTGACCTAAATCTGGATGATTTTGATTATTAAGATTATGATTAATAACAATGATTATGAATTTTAGCCATTGCACACATTAAATTTTGCTTAACTCATGGATAACTCATTGAAGTCTTAAAAATTTTACATTAACTGAACGTTGTTCTTTGTGTGATTTTTTTTTTTGCTGTTTTGATGAACCTGCACCATTTGTACTGTATTGCAAAAAAGCGGTATTACATTAAAAGCAGGCAGTGTTATGTTTTGCATAATGTATGGAGCTGTATTTCTCTTTGAGGTTACAACCTTTACCATCCTATGTTGTTATGACTCATTTATTTAGAAAATAAACTACTGCGGGTCACCAAAGAATGCGGGAGACATAAAAATCTTTGTAATATCGTATTTTAAGGAGGTAAAATATTATTAACTGAAGCAAACAGAGACAAAAAGACGTTTATAAATCGACACCCCTGCATATCGCTGCAATTCTAAAGGCACAAACAAATGATCCCGATGACTGGTAATGGTTACAGTATAACAATTGTCTGTGAAGCATATTTTTATACTTCTATTTATCGCTGCGTGCATAGATGTCTAGTGATAAATGTTAACTGTATGTGTGATATGTGACATCCAGGGGCACGTATCAAACACCTTCAGAGCTGAAGCAGAAAGGATCCTTTCAAGATCCTGCTGCAGGTACTCTGGGAAGCAGAGATGAGACACGCTTCCTGCTTTTGGACGCCAGACACCAGAAAAACGTGCCCTGGCATCAGCACAACCACCCGTGGCAGGGGCGAGGATCCTCCGTCTTTTCGTTGGCAGTGGCAGCTGTTTGCCTCCCAGGGGACGAGTCCATTTGGCCCTCCTTCTTCAGCATCTTTGTGCGTTTCGTGGGAGGCATCGGTGACGGAGCCCCCGCCATGGTCCTGACCTCCGCCTTCCCGTGGAGATGCCCTGGCGCTCGGCATGATGAAGTCAACAGCTGAATTGTCACAAGTCCTTGGCTTATGCGACTGAGCACAATGATTCAGATGAATGCACAAAGGGACACGTTGTTTCACATTTTTCCCAAAAGGCTCTTTCAGCATCAACCTTTGGGTGCTCTTGGTTTTTACCAGACAGATTTTTGAACCATTCTCTCCGACAACACTGCAAACCAGTGCTGACACATAGAAATGCTTTTTCCGGGTGCAGCTTTTGGAGTCTGTCTGCGGCGTCTCTCAACCCGGTCCTTGGGGACCCCCAGACAGTCCACGTTTTTGCTCTCTCCTAGTTCCCTGTGACAGTCCAGCAAAAATGGATTAGGGTTAGGGTTAGGAGCAAAGATGTGGACTGTCTGGCAGAAAATTGGGAGGGACCGAAAATGACCAGCTGGGGGGGTCACCAAGGATTGGGTTGAGAAACGCTGCCTTAGAGAGTGGAGATCATGGATGGCTATAACCGTCCTCCTGATTGAGGAGGTCAGATTCACACAGATGAAGCAATATGTTTATATGTTTACTTTCTTTGTTAGAACACTAATTATCTTCCAAACCCGACAGCAGAAAACACAGAACGATAGTCACTGGAGATCTGAAATTTTGTCTTTGTTGGAGATGGTATTTCTCTACGCTCCTTGATTATATTTACGTTGTGTCAAGCCTGTGTTACTGTTAGCGCATATTCTTGAGGTTCCCTTGGTGTCCCCTTGCGTGCAATTAGGTATAAGTGATGGTAGGCACCTCAGTCAGTTATCACTAATAACAAGTGCACTGACTTATGGCCTGTTAATCAGTACAAATATCAGTTGTTATTTGTTTAGCCCTTGAAAATCTGTGTTAACCTCTGAGTTATGACTTTCCTACAAAGCATTTATATCCAGTTGCAGCAACTGAAACAAACCCCACAACATTATTGAAGTCTCCTTAAAGTATATTCAAACATTACGAAAGAAGAAGAAGATTGTGGTTTAATGTAGAAATAATTTTCCTGTGCAAACTATCGGCACGTCCGGAATATCACTGCACTGTTTCTCGGCTCTTTGACTGGACCTATTGCGATAGCTTTCAGAAATATAAAATCTCACCACTCCGCTCGCATTCACGCTGGGGTTTGTCACGTCGCTTCGGCCGTGCCCGCGTGTGACCACAACTTCCGTGGTTCATGTTGATTGATCAACATCTTCTGTGATGCATATTTCACATCAAGAAAAAGACATCAAAACTCCCAGCACCATAACCCGGGACCAGGTAGTTGAGAGAACTGTCCTTGTCCGCTACAGACAGAAAAGACAAATTTGCTCATTTAACCTCAGTGTTTTTGAGGAGTATCGTTTCCAATGTCCGATGAGAAATAAAAAAGTTTCCCTTAAATTTTCAGGGGCATTCAGAGCAAAAATGCCATCATGTGGGAAGTGAAGTTTATGTAAAGCAGGTCTCTGTACAGACATGCACCAGGGCTGCACCTATGCGTACGGGGCCCCATTTGCACATGTCATGCGCTCTCTTCCAGGTATTTTACCTCATCCACCTAACCATACAAAGGAATGTGGCCCTCCTTTTCATATGCTCCCCGAAGCCCACCCCCACCCCACATAGCAATCCAGGTCAAACGTCACATTCCTGAGACAGAAACCACACCCAGGTGACCCCCACCCCCCTCAGGGAACAATCTGTCCCTGCCACTGCAGCGAGGCACGGCCTCACTATCGAAGGCCTGATGGCCCAGGCCTCTCCGGACGGCTCCCAGCTAATAGTGACACAGGTCTTCCCCTTTGCACTAGAAATTGACAGGCGGTCAGCATGTCCTTCGCTCTACGACAGGAGAGGGGAGAGGGCCAACATGGTCCTTCACCCAGTAAAAAATCACTGCATGGGGGGGTCCCAGTGCCACCTGGATTCACAGCAATAATGTGAGCGAGTCCCACAATCTCAGTGCATGTTGGTGGGAATATACATGTACAATTTACTTCTTTTCCATCGGAAACATCTTCTTTAAAGAAAGATTTCAAACGGGCCAATTAACGGTCACGTGCATGCATGTGCCTGTGTCAGCTATCCACAATGGACATCCAGGACGGAGGAGCTTTTGACGGTGCCCTGGTAAATATCTCAGGTTCTGGAACTGATGCCTCTGAGATAAGGCAGGGAAGTAGGCGGAGACACTCCAAGATATTTGCAGGCTGAGGCTGGATAATTGGGCGCAGACTGGTGCTGTGACCGGACGTGTACAGTGTGCAGACGTAGTCACACAAGCCAATGTGACCGGACGTGTACAGTGTGCAGACGAAGCCACACAAGCCAAGCTGCAGGTCAATGCAGCAGCAGATACTGAGGCAACTGTCAGTTAGTGCGATGTTTCGGGGGTCCCCAGACGGTCCATAGCAGGAGCAAAAACATGGACTGCCTGGGGGGGTTCTCAAGGACCGGGTTGGGAAACACTGAGTTAAAGGACAAATGGGGGCGACATGCCAAATCAGGGGGGCCTAAAAGCTCAGATTTGGAACCTGACAGGATTTTTTTTTAAGGCAGATTTTAAGAGTTGAGAAAAATCATCTTGAAAGTATTGTGACACACGTGTGACTTCTCAGAAATTATACGAATGGTTTTCAGCATTAATCCACCCGAGTTGTTCTTTGTTTTTTGGTTTGACTTGAAGACTTATGGTTCCTCCCTCAACCTCCGCTCTTCTCCAGGTGAATGACCGCTGTGGTGATCAATACTGGCCCTGCAGGACTGAGGGGACGTCAGAAGGCCTCCTCCTCATAACCAGACCACACCCTGCCTGCTGGACCGATCTGCTGAGCTTAATCTCGCTGTTAAGAGTACAGCGAATTTGCAAAAAGCTGCAAAGGAGTTCTGTACAAATTCATTTTTCAGACGCGTCTGCGCTGACATGCTATTCAGGGCAGGTGAGGGGGGGGCAGCCTTTGCTCCTGCAGACGAACTGCTGTGGGGGGGTTTCGCATCCACAGTCATAGATTACAGCATAGGATAAGGCGCTCGTCTTAATACGGGCGCCGATGTGTTGTGTTACCGCAATTCCTGTTTCTGACTTTGGCTCTTGTCTTCCACATGTGACCATAAAAAAACTGAGAGGCAATGTCTACATAGACGAATGTTAGAGAACTAAGATGTGTGTAAGTTTGTATTAATGTATGTAATGTAAGTATGTATATATGTATGAAAGTAAGTATGTATGTATGCATGTAAATATGTATGCATGTATGTATGTAAATATGTATGTATGTATGCATGTAAATATGTATGCATGTATGTATGTAAATATGTATGCATGTATGTATGTAAATATG
>JAODKM010000057.1:75877-95029 GCA_026780845.1 Petrocephalus sullivani | reverse complement strand
TCCAGGTACCCTTTGTGTGTGTGTGTGTGTGTGTGTGTGCCCTGTAATGGACTGGCATCCCGTCCAGGTACCCTTTGCCTTGTACCCTGTGCTGCCTGGGATAGGCCACAAGTCCAGGACAAGCAGTTAGAAGATAAATGTATGGATGGATGGATGAAATACGTGTTTCATTAATAATGAATGTTATATATGTTGGAAAGACTGTGGAATACAGCAGACATAATGTTCAGTAATATGGAAAACATACTGACTATGCTCAATGATATTTTTCTTGGCACGTTTATCACTGATTTGTGCATGTTTGGTGATGAAAAATGGACATGTTGATGTCTCCCTCGTTTGGCAGGTTCTAGCCCTTTGAGAGCGTCTTCCTGTCCGCATATGGCCGTCGCACACGTCACGGGTAGCTTGGGTAAATCGTTAGCCCCCTCGTTAGATTCGGGTCCCCTGCCCTGATTTGTAATTTCTCCCTCTCTTTGCCGGTGGCCGTGGTCTCCCCTCTCCTCCGTCTCTCTGATCTGTCATCCGTTTTATCCCATCATCCACTTTGTGCTGCTTTCAGTTATTCCAGACCAGGGAGGAAGAGCTACCTCCTCCTGCTTGGAAGGCCTGGCACAAAGGGGGCGTCATGTGGAAGGTCGGGGGGGCATCAAGAAACCGTGTGTACAAACAGCAGACTGATCAGAGTTAGGGGGCTTCGTCCACACAGGGTTCAACACATAAACAGATAGATAGATATAATATATATATAATATATAAACTTTACTATTTAAAATTGGGGTTCTGGTCCAACTTGTCTTTCCTCTGCCCAGGAATGCTGAATTTAAATAATTTTTCGTGAAAATAAAGGATACTTTGTACTCCTTTTGCCCATCTTGTCAGCATTTTATTCAGAAATCAAGTATTGAAATGCGACGATTTGTCAGTTCCAATAAAAATATCGGTCAATTCCAGCCTCGATTTTCTCATAGAAGCCAATGGGAAAAAATCCCCACAAAACTATGCACTAAAATGAAGTTCGAACAATGAAGTTTTCATAAAAACAATGGCGTACAAAGACAACATTTTCTATAGCCAAATGGATTCAAAAAGCTTCCTCGAAGAAGATGAAACCTACCTTTTGGCATCATAATTGGTGTCAGGTGTGAGAGCCAGGCAGGCAATTGGAACCAGCCAGGGCTATGAGGATTCGCTCAGTTCTGCGATCCGCCAGAGACTTTAACGGGAAGAGCAATATGGTGGCAATTTGGAGGGTTTTTCCCCGCCTTAAAAAAAATATTGTCTTCTGCTTGGTAAAGAGCCACATCAATTTGTTTGCCCAATTTGCTGGCCATTTACGGAGATAATTTTATGCTAAGGGTGTAACATTAACCTGTTCAATGATCCTCATAGATGTAAGCATTCTCATGGCGAGATTAGGCCTGAGAAGCGGAGCTGAAATACTTTATATAAATAATTTTGCTAAATTACACATAAGCATCAAGAAATTATTGGTGGGCGCTGATTTCGTCAACTAATAAGAAGCTCTAATATTTCAGATAGACTGTACTATACATTTGTGTCATTAAAATGTATTTAGGTGAGTTATTAGGGTTCTCTTGCTCAGGAACACATTCTTACAGACCCGTCCGGGTTTCCTGAGTACATAAAGAAACCTGAATAATATCCCACAAAGGCCTGGCTTACTGTGAATGCGGACGAAGGGAACATCCGCCAATAAGTGAAATGTGTTCATTAGGCCAGAAAATTCCATATCATATATAAAACATGACAAAAACGGAGAAAAAAATTAGCAGCTTTACACATCTAATGATCAGTTCATAAAACGGGCTGATCACATGGTTACCAAATATAGAAGGGGCTCTTATTCAAATCGGGAAAAGACATTAAACCGGCAGTTAATTACAGTGCCAGATGGGAATACAGATGTTGGAGGATAGCTTCGGATTGGGTCCACTTTATATGGCTTTGATAAAAACGTACCAGATCATCGCAAAGCTATGCATTTGTCAAAGATCAGGAGTATCATTTTCTTAACCATGCTGAATGCTATAATATATTCTATTATAAGCCAAGACACTGAAACTGTCCAAGCATTCCAGATTTATGCTACCTGTAATTATGATTATAATAGTCATGTAAGTGAAAAGTAAGGCATACCTATTGTGGAAGTGTAAACTGTTCAGTTTCTTTATGTAATCGACAGTGGGCCAAAGAATGCTGAGAAAAGGGTCATGTGACCAGGGGCCGTCCACATGACCAGGCAGCAGTTCCTCAGGGTATATACATAATCAGAGACACATTCCAGGACAATATAAAATGCAACTTAGTGCAAAAAAGCTGCAATAATGGCTAGGAATTGCTGCAGAGACAGTATGGAATTTTTTGTACAATAAACAGCAAACATTCAAAATTACTCATGCAAATAATGAAAAATAACCAAGAGCTTAAAATATTTCTGCAGATTTCCGGCATGGCGTATGTTTGCTTCTCTGCAATCCATTAAAAGTACGACATAGAAAAGTTACTTCAAACTATAGCTAAGCTTTCAAATATGTCTCATGTATACAATATAACGGAAAGGTTAAAAGCTTGTATTAAGTAATAATGCACTGTCCGTTGTCATAAAACGAAAACTAAACAGAAGCTTTTATTGCCACAAAATCTACAAAAAGCTCTTTTTGTTTTTTTTTTGTTAAAAAAAGTTTCCAGACATGTTCAATATGCTTGGCAAGGACGCCCATCTCTGTTTCCATTTTAAATCCCTTCTGCTGCTTATGGTGGAAGCCATGTCAGGCCGACCGGCTCTGGGACGTTGATGCTTGATGTAGTGGGGTTTTTCTGGGGCTCCATCGCCGAGGGCCGGTGTGGGCTCCTTCCTCAAATGCCACTGGGGCCTCAGGGAAAGGGGGGGGGGGGGGGCATCGCGTCAGCAGGCCGCCGCAGCTCACAGTAGCCCGGCGTCCTTCAGCGTGCGCGAAGCACAAACCAGAAGAAACGGAACTCGTTGGAGAAAGACAGCAGGGACGTTGCGGCAGCATCGTTCACAGCCGGAAAGCTGGTTTGCGAGACCAGCGTTTTTGGTACCAGCTGACGGCACTCTGGGAAATCCGATCGTGGGATTCGGCGCGTCAATGACGTTTCAGTGCTGGTGTTGATTTGTAACAGACTTTGTCTTAAAGACCAAATCGGTGTGATGCAGCCAGAGAGAAGCAGTCACCTTCCATGGTCCAGTCCGCATTTCCCACTTTGGGGTGCTTTCTGCTTAAGGGCTATAGGAGAGCCTTAAACCTAAAATCCCCCTGATGAACTTCATTCAGATCATTATTTAATCCATAATAACAACACTCAGGGACTCCTGAGTTTATTTAAGAATGCCAGTGCCAAGGGTTCAGACACCACCCTTCACTTCACTGACAAACTGTTTTCATAAATTTCCCTCCAATATTCTGCCTCTTCATATTGCTGAGAATATCAGGTAAGTCAGAGTCTCAAAAAGGAAACTGGAAGAATGTGTAAAAAAACTGGGAGGTGGTGCTGGGAGTCAGACAGAGATCCTTCTATTGCTCTCAGACCCATCAGAACTTTCCTGCTACTGGCAAATTCCTGTCTGAATATTTTTAATTTTAAATACAATGATGATGATGATATACAAGATTTATGGATTTGATTTGTGTGTCACATAGCAAACAAACAAAAACACAGTGATGTAAAACAGCGTGGTTTATAGCACTGCAGTGCTCACAGAGTAAGAAGCCAGGATGGGTAGGGGTTAAACTGAGCAGGACCGCTTGGGGGAGGAGAAGGATGCCGGGAGACTGAAGGAGACAGATCTCGCTATTGATCATTTCTGGGAAAGCCGGGGGAACGTTTCCACATTTACATGTCCGTGTGCGAGTGCCTCTCCAGGACCAGGGCAGTTTTTCTTGGGAACAGCGATATTCCACACTACACGCACCCGCCTGGCCGTTTGGGAAATTACCCAGCAGTCCTGTGTGTTTAGGGGGCTGCCACATTCACTCTGTCTCCCAAACAGGCCTGGAAGGATAATCAATGCCTTCTGACCGGTGCTCCTAGGGTTTAAAGAGCCTTCCTGGAAAAGGGAGAGGTAGGCCTCAGCCACAGGCCCGTCTGACTTAGCTTCTTGCATCAGTCGGAGATGCTTTTCTAACCCATAGATGCTTGTACACCTTCCCCGCCATGTTACAGCAGTGTTTCCAAACCCAGTCCCCGGGGAACCCAGTCCCCAGCTCTCAGCCAATCAGCAACACTGAATACCTGGTACAGGGCTGCTGGGAGCTGAGATGGAGCAAAAGTGTGGACTATTTGGTGTTATTTGATATTCAAGGTCTTTTTGATTTTTTTTTTTTATCAAATTCACTTAAACTCAGAAACATGCTTTTGTGCGGATTATTAGTTGATAATTCTGAAGCTGGAGATGGTGATCCAGCGGATCCCAGCAGGTCCACGATCATCCATCTGCCTAAGCGCCACAGCTGCACAGAAGGAGACCTTAAGCGTAATGTCGGCACGCGATCCCCACACACAGTCGTGGGGGAATAAAATCCACAGGACGGTCACGTCAGGACCAGGAGATCGGCGACCTCGCGCTCGTCCCTCCTTCATACGACAGCAGGTCTTACCCTATTGCAAAAGCTTCCAGCATGAGCAGGCGGGGGTACCTCTGCTTCTGCGTAGTAACCAGCTGCGGGTAAAATCTAATTTACGGCATCTGCATTTGTCAGATCATTAGAATAATTGTTCCCAGCTCAGCTGTTAGCCTGCTGTTTTCGCAAAGGTTTCCAAAACCCAGAAATGATCTGCTCATTTGGAAACCTCATCTGTCCTTTTCCCCCCGCGCTCTTAATTATGCAGTCAGCCAGAACACATAATGCTAATGACAATAATCAACCCAAATCCAGCCTAAATCATCGCGGCCTAAATAATTATCAGCTGAGGAGGACAGCTCCTTCTTTGTGTGATAGATTTATCATTCACTTAAGGCTGTTTGAGGTGCGTCGTGTTTTAATTTGCTGGCGTTCTCCTATCAATTACAAGGAAATGACCCAAAGTTGACTTTGATGGTTACACGTTAGATGCAGGTGTGTTAATTAGATGTTCCAATCCTCTGCTAATTCTGCTGTGTGGATTTTGGGAGTCTCTCCTCTGATATAGCACCCTCACTCTCTCATGACCTTGGCTGAAATGCTAGATATATTTCACAGAGACTCGCAACCCTTCAAAGTCTCCAACCTCAAAGACTAGATGTTTCTCAGCTGGGATGGGGGACATGTATGCTCACCGTTAACCTGCCCAAGTCACCGGGGACTCCGGAACAGAGATTCTTCTGCCCAGGCATAAGCAGGCCATCTTTGGTCGTCATTTTGCTCACCCCCTGGTAGATTTGGAGGGCCCAGCACTTTACAGGGGCTCTTGAATAAGTATAATTATACATAAACTAAGGTGGGGGGACATGGTGACATTTCATCAACAAGCCCAGAATTTACAGCTATGCCCCAGCCTTCGATTAACAACCGTGGATGAATCTTCTGAAAAGACGACGGGGCAGATTCAGAACAGTGTCCGTTTCGTGACCCAGGACAGCAGAATGTACAGGACCTAGTAAAGCTATAAATAAGTGGAAATGTGTAGAATCACTTGGTTTAAGTCGTCCGTGCAGAAGAATGCTGCAAACGAAGACGCCAAAGCACTGGTTTGAGAGTCAGGGGTCTATGGGGACGGATCAGGACAATGAGGGCGCGGGATGAACAGGAGGGCCTTTGTGGGCCGCTGGAGTCTGACCGTGTACGCTGAACTGTTCACCTGTGCAGCAAACAGGTGCTCTTCCGTACCGCTCGCAGTCCTGATTAAAATCGCCACGCTCCGTTTCCCTCGTCAAAGGGGAGATTGTTGGAATCCGGGCGGCGAGCTTTAAATTATCGTGAAATCTGGTTCAAATCGCGCCCATTAATGTAGCCCCCGTCTCCCCTGTGCTGCATGCTCACCGCCAAGCCCGCGTGCATCGAGTTACGGGCTCTTCCAGAGCGCCGGGGCGATAACGCGCCTCAGCGGCGGCTGAGGGCCTGGCATCGCTTTCAGGCTGTCGGCTCGCAAGGCTGCAGATGGGCGCTGGCCGCGGAGTGACCTATATGATGGAAAAAGGCGGTACAGAGGGGCCGCATGGGGTAACTAAGCTCCAACGTTACACTCATGGATGTGGTGTGCGGCTCGGGCGATTAGGACTCTGTACTTGCAGTTAGATGGTTGTTGGTTCAAATCCCAGTGTTGGGAGAGTGATTTCAGTATTGGACCTTTAAGCAAGGCCCTTAACTGCAGTTACAGGGATTATCTGACACTACTTTCCCAGAAGTTATTCATCTCTTTGGAGGGAAGTGTCTGGCAAACTGACGTTCTACAAATGTATGTGCGCGGCCGCGGCACCCTATGACATCACGCATGCTATTAGGACCGGTCTGTTTAATCGCCCTTCTCTCACTCAAAGGCGGCCCTCTCCAAACCAGCGGTTCCGCCCTCTCCTCTGCGCAAACCTTCGCCTGTCACATTTAAACGAGAGCCAGTCGGCGTTGCGCCCAGAAGAGAAAGCTCATCTTCTGCGGGATCCTGGCGGAGCCGTGTGCCGGGGGTGTGCCGGAAAGCCAGCGACGGCTAATGCTCCCTCTGCCGCTCTTACGCTACATTAACACACGGAAGCAATCAGGAGGAAGAGTGGTAATGAGCGACAGCTGCCAGCCACAGGCCCCGCTGCTGCTCGCAGACCTTAAACACTCTCAGCAAACGCAGAGCAGGAAGCAGATGAAAGTAGCTGAGAGTAGCCCCCCCCCCCCCCCACTCATTTCGTTTGATCATTTTCCGTACAGGCCGTATTAGCGGCACTGTGTTTTTTTTTTTAGGGTAAACGATTACGTCGGTAGTCAGACTTTTATTTCGCTTGTTTATACGTGATTTTCGCTAGTGCCGAAGGGGGGGGCGGGTGACTTTCTTGGCGCCGTGACCTCTTCGACCTTGAGGCTGCAGTCATGAACGAACGGCTTACTTTGGCTGCCCCATACAGAGAAAGGAAATGAGTTGTGATGTGTAAACACAAGAAACAGCAGAGGATTCTGGGAAAAAGGGAACCAGATGCATATGAAAAGGTAAAAAGGCTCCCCCACCTGTCGTTCTGCGGATAGATTTACTTTACTGGGGAGCCAGCAGTATCATGCCGCCCAACCAATCAGAGAATTTGTCTCTTCACCCAGTTGAGGAACTCTTAAGGCACCACAAGCCTGAAGATATTGCCAGGTCAGTAAGTCTCCAGGTCCAGCTGGGTGATGAATACTCTCATTCCAGTCCACTAGGCTATGTGGGAATTACTTGCTGGGATGAAATACATTTCATTGCCATAACTCTCAGTCTGAATCAGCGTCAGTTGTCCCATGTAGAAGAGCTCTTCTATAGCCCTGTTCCTCTCCGTTCCTAGGAAATTGCCCTCAGCACCTGGGGCAGTGGCCCTTCTGCCTTTGGCCCCTGCTTGTCCTCTGAGGAGCCCCGCTTAATGGGGGTTCTGCTGTACCCAGCCCACAGCAGCCGTTACAGTCCAGCAAGCTGGTACCACTAATAACCCTATTACTTTTTTCCCATTCGCTAAGTTTATTGAATCGTTTCATTATTTGTATACTTGTTTCCCAGTGCTGTGCTGGTCTTAATTAAGTTTATTAGGGAGCTCATTTATTTATTTATATTCACAGTACGTCTCAGTATGGAGAAACTGGATAAAGATCACAGGAAGACCATGCGTGAATTGGCAGCCGACGCTACATGCGAGATGTCTTCTCCTCCTGAGAAAAGCTCACGTCCTCGTGTCACCGAGTGTGACAGATGAAAACTGATCTAGCCTAACCACTCCCACCCCCACCCCCCCAGCTGGTTGTTGGGTGGTGGGGGGCGCATCTCAATTGCCTGAGCATGTGCACGGATCCTGCACGGAGTCTGCGGCGAGCTCGGCCTCAGATGAGCGATTTACAACGACCACGCAATTAGCGCTGTGGCTTTGGGAGGCAAAGAGCTCAATTATAAAATAGCTGAAATAACCCCCCTCTCTCGCCCCCCGTAACCACCACCCGACGGCCCCCGGCTTTACCTGGTACCGTGCCATCAACATCTGGCCTTTGGACGCGGCATGATGCCGGGGGGTGCCAAGTCTGTCGCCGTAATGGAAAACAGCTACAGTGGGCAGCTCGGCCAAACCTTCACACAGAGCGCCCGGTGTTCTCTCCAAAGGGGGCATGGTCTTCCACCGCACGGTCTGGCCAATCCCGCCTCCGGGATCAGCTGGTCCACCTGAGGGTGCTCCCCGGTCCGTTTTCATTCCAGATCCTCCTACGTAAGGAATCGGCTGGGACAACTGCCAGGGGGGGAGACTCGGGAATGAAAAAACAACCTGGAGGCGTGACTGATCCAAGCCTCAACTTTCAATTACTGGGGAGTTTAAGCAACATACAAGAGAGGCATACTTTATTAATATGTTCATTAGAACACATGACTATGCTTTACACATAAACCGTGCGCTTTGAAAGGAAAGTCACTGTTAATCACGACTTAATTGGTAAAGTGTAAAACAGCCTTACTGATCTGTGGGACTGTTTGGGAAAAAACATCTGAATTATTTAAGTGGAATATATAAGTCTCACTTAAAAGCTACTGCTCATCATTTTGTTGTCGGCCTTGACCTTGAGGCTACATAAATCATGTTAGCCATATCGTACCCATCCGAATCAACGCTTCTGCTCAGTGTTTTTCTGCCTCGCCATATAATGAAGGTCACGACCCCAGTGGGTCCCACTATGCGACCAGCTCGTGTCGGTGGTTGGAAACGGGCTGGCCTGGAGGTGAGATGGTAATTTTTCCGGTCAGCCCCATTGTTACAGATGAGCGTTGTTTGGGCAGACAGGTCATCAGTCTCGGTCTTCTCTACGGATGGCTCATTGGAGAGAACAAGGACCTCCATCACTTTCTGTCTGCAGGCGTGACCACGGGCCCTCATGACAGATCACCTTTTACCCCCCCCCATGCCTCCAGGTTAGTAGCACAAACCTCTTCATTGTGGTGAAGCAGCACCATACAGCTTTGAATAATGGGCTGTGTCATCGGGCCACGGCGGTCTCCCCCTATAAATCGGCCCGCACCCAAGCCCTCTTTTCAAACAGTAAATCCCTGACTAAGTAGCGACGAGATGCTCGGCTGTCCTCTCAACGGAGCCGTTGTGGCTTCTAGCCACTCCGCATTTTAGAGATTAGTTCAAGTATACGAGTCCCCACGAACTGGACTCAAGCTGGCTGAAACTTAACACATTGACCGATTCGTTGGTTGTGGATCTGGTTGCATTTCTGAAGGGGATCCGAGCCCCCGAAAAAACACGGCCGGAGCCAAAATGTCACTTTGTTTGCGGTGCAAAGGAGTTTGACTGTGAGGAACCTTGGGCTGGACCGGGATGCGTTACCAATCTATAGACAAACATTCTGTTGTTGCCATGACACCAGCGGAAAGGCTGAACAATGCCTGGCGGGATGATGCAGTGCGTCGTGTGCGTTTCGGCAGCTGCTGGTGCAGATTTCTGCTCCCGAAAGAGGGTGTTGGTCGGTTTCTATAAAAAGGCAGACATTTTCTGCTGTCTTTAATGTGTTTTTTATTCGCAACAGTGAGAATCAAGCAACTTCATTTGCTGTTGATCATGATCATATGAGAAGAATAAATAAATGTTGTTCTGAAGGCAGACGGATGCTCTAAAGAGTTGGGTGTTATTTGTGTGAGAAAACAGCTTATCCTACGGCCCAAAGACCAAACTGTTACGGTTCTTTTTTGAAGAACAGAACATGTACTCTAGGTGCTTATTTTATCATTTTGCATTAATTCAGCTGTACAGACGATCACTTATATTAAGTGGCAGCTTGACATGGGTCGCAGACCCTGACCCTAACCCTAACCCTGACCCTGACCATACAATGATGTTTCTTTGTTACATGTGAGATATACAGTCAGACCATAACCTGCATTTCTACTTTTCTAGAGATCTATGTTATGTTTCATTGTAGACTGTTACCTTCATGTGATTTCCAATGAACGGAGTTCATAAATCTCCTAGTGTTACAGGTAAACAATTATCAAATTAAAAGTTAAAGCTGCACAAACAAACAAGCATTTTCAGCATGTTGTAGGTTGATGTACCACCACGCAGCAGGCTCTTATACAGACTGCCCCAAAGATCATTACGCTGTCTCTCTGGAACTTTGCCATGCATGCCACATAATAATATCAAACTCAAAAACTATAAACTCTTTAAGGAAGTACCTGTGCATTGAAAAGTCTTTCTTGAGCCTAAAAATCCATGCGATTATTGGAACGCTGCCATATTGGTATAGCCTTTGACCGAGATACACATGATCATCACCATCACAATGCCTTCCTATATTAATATGCATAATATGTTTTTGACATCATTCATGCCGGAAATAAAAGGAGTTCTGAAGCCCACTGGGAGGTGAAGGACCCCGTGGCAAACTTGGTTTTGTTTGGAGACCCTCGCGGCCCACTCCATTTTCCTCGGACACAAAGAGCCTTGAACGCGGCCAGCTCGACAGAGGCGCTGCGGATGGACTTCCACAAGCTCCGGCCTTGTCTGATGGAGGAGGATTCCACAGAGGCGGCATCTCCCTGCCGAGGTTCCCATGAGCCCCGCGAATTTATGGATAATTGCACATTCGACTTTCATTTAAGTCCGCCACATAGCGCGGCAATAAAACACAAAAAAGGAGGGGAGCGCGCTGAAAGGCTGTCCTCATTCACGCTATGACAGAGTTAATCCCAGCCGTCCCATCCTCATAATAGACTCCACAGTCAGCAGTAAAGAGCCAACTCTATAAAGTGTGAGCACAGCCAAAGAAGGACTCGACTTCTTTAAGTCCCCGAGAAATGGAGTGGAGGACTTTTTATCATCGCTAGCTTAGATGTCTCTTGGATATTAACACTTCCAAAGAATACAACAAAATGTACACATGACCCTTACTGCGGTTTCAGAAAAGGGAAATCATGGTATTTCTGTCTCCAGTTACTGTGTAAAGGTTGTTTTGGATGTTGTGTGATCTCTGACTAAGGACAGTTGCAGAATTTTAATGTGCAAAGTTCTTTTTCACATTTCTGCAGTTTAATTACTTATACCACTGTTTATTCTAAGAAAAAAAAGAGCAACATCACTCCGATGAGTAACTCATGACAGCCCTTCAGGTTAGAAAAGTGCTCCTCCATTAAAATTAAATTGTTTAATATAGGTCAAATAACTTCCATTTTGTCTGTCAGTGTGTTAGCGTCACATTTTATTCAAATGTACTGTTTATGTGCATCTGCCGTTGTTACTGAGCTATGTGGTGTAACTGCAGTCTCAGGCTGTGCTGTGAAGCTGATCTCCAGATTTTAGAAGAAATAACCCATCGGTAAGAACTGCCAATATGTGTTCAGGGGCTACCCATCATGCTCTCCGTTAGTCTCGCGGTGACTGCCGCTTTTAGGCAATTCAACACCGCAAAGTCCCGATACTTTTTCCTTTGCCGACGTGAAATCCAAAGCGGAAACGCTCTGCATCCCGGACCTTTGATGCGATCGGTACACCACTAGCCTGCTTTTTCTTACTTTTTAATCTGGGTTTATTTAGCGTTAAACTTACAGACGACTCAGCTGAATTTCCAAAACCGTTACCCGCTTGTGTAAGAAATACTTGCCACGTATATCTTTTAAATGCCTCTTATTCTCCGAGTTAGTGTACGCCGTAACTTTAAAGCGCCACTTAAGACGTTTATATTAGGGGAAAATGGCTTTACCTGGTGGTAGGGTGTTACCGTCCTCTCCACATGTCAGCAGTGAAAATTAACTGCCGTGGATTTACTATCAGCTGCCCCGGGGCCTTCCAGTGAGTGCCAGCTGTTGGCCCTGGAGTCTCCGGCTGGGTCTTTTCTGGCTTTTCTGCTTTTCCTAGGGTTCCTGGGTTGGACCCGGCCCGGCGGTGAGCAGCCAGGCATGGCTGGACCGCGTCAGGCCGGCTGGGAGCTCACTGAGGCGGAACGGTGGCACCCAGCAGACGTTTACATGGGTCAGGCTCTGATGCCACCAGCAGCCAGTGTTCCTCGACAGCTTTTTGTAACAAGGCATTATTCGTATTTCCCCGACAGCATAACAGAGGTTATGTCTGCTTGAGTACTACTTCTATAAGCAGGTATATGGTTATAAACATATAAATATGTGCTTTCTACATGTAACTGGGGACGTTGTACTATTAAGACTCTCCTATTAATTTAAGGATTTGGCTAATTATCCACGCCCATTGCGGACACAGGTGTATCATTAAACCCACAGTCACGCACAATTCACCACATTTATGCCCTGATAGAGTTGTCCCGGTCAACCACAAGCGAAGTGACTGTGGAGGTTGAAACGTATGGGAGTGAGTTCAGCTCTGAAGTGGTCAGTCACACGAGCTCACAGAAAGGGAGCTGATCACCCAACATCGACACCCAACCCGAATGGCAGCCACACAAGCTCACAGAAAGGGAGCTGATCGCCCAGCATCATCACCCAACCTGAATGGCAGCCGCACAGGCTCACAGAAAGGGAGCTGATCCCCCAGCATCATCACCCAACCCGAATGACAGCCACACAAGCTTACAGAAAGGCAGCTGATCACCCAGCATCATCACCCAACCTGAATGGCAGCGGCACAAGCTCACAGAAAGGGAGCTGATCCCCCAGCATCATCACCCAACCCGAATGGCAGCCGCACAGGCTCACAGAAAGGGAGCTGATCACCCAGCATCATCACCCAACCCGAATGGCAGCCGCACAAGCTCACAGAAAGGGAGCTGATCCCCCAGCATCATCACCCAACCCGAATGGCAGCCACACAGGCTCACAGAAAGGGAGCTGATCACCCAGCATCAACGCCCAACCCCAATGGCAGCCGCACAGGCTCACAGAAAGGGAGCTGATCACCCAGCATCATCACCCAACCCGAATGGCAGCCGCACAGGCTCACAGAAAGAGAGCTGATCACCCAGCAGCGACACCCAACCCGAATGGCAGCCGCACAGGCTCACAGAAAGGGAGCTGATCACCCAGCAGCGACACCCAACCCAAATGGCAGCCGCACAGACTCACAGAAAGGGAGCTGATCACCCAGCATCGACACCCAACCCGAATGGCAGCCGCACAGACTCACAGAAAGGGAGCTGATCACCCAGCATCATCACCCAACCCGAATGGCAGCCGCACAGGCTCACAGAAAGGGAGCTGATCACCCAGCATCATCACCCAACCCGAATGGCAGCCACACAAGCTCACAGAAAGGGAGCTGATCACCCAACATCAACACCCAACCAGAATGGCAGCCGCACAGGCTCACAGAAAGGGAGCTGATCACCCAGCATCGACGCCCAACCCCAATGGCAGCCGCACAGGCTGACAGAAAGGGAGCTGATCACCCAGCATCATCACCCAACCTGAATGGCAGCAAATCCCACCAGGAAAGTCCCAACATGTAATGGAACTCCTTCCGAGAAGAGTAGAGGCTACTATACCAACATATTGAAACCCTCGGTGTCCACAAGGTGTCCACAAAATTTTGATCATATAGTGCATGTATTGAGATTGATATTAGCAGAAGCGAGGATTAATAAGGACTTCCTGTGACAGTATTGGTCAAACTGGGATTAATAAAGACTTCCCTTGAGAGTACTGGTCATACTGGGAATGCAGGTTAGACTGAGCTTTTGCTCCATATGGAGGATCAGGTGTGAAGGGATGTCATCTTGCATGTACTGGGTTGGTCATGACAGAACTGGGGGTGGGATAAAGTATGTCCCCTTATTTAGGGGAGCCAACCGACCACAGAATTAAGGGGGGATCGGGCATAGATTGGGGGTCATGCGGCATGGACAGGGCCCGTTAGTGTGGGGGTCATGCGGCACGGACAGGGCCCGTTAGTGTGGGGGTCATGCGGCACGGACAGGGCCCGTTAGTGTGGGGGTCATGTGGCATGGACAGGGCCTGTTAATGGTATCGGAAGGACATTTAGAAGCATTAAAAAAATCTAATTGACATCATATAGAAATAATACAAATCATGCTGTTTAAAGCAATAATTGTGAAAATATTTTGCCTCTTGATGAAATAGCTGTTAGACCATCGAGGCTGGAGTGCATTAATCTCCAAAGCCTCCCAGACCAGCAGCCATCACCCTGCTCTCACCCCACCCAAACACGCAGAAACAGCCGCCCTCATTACTCTGATTCTTTGCTAAAGTGCAGCAATACTCACTCTAAACTGTCACGACATGAAGACTCGCCTCTTTAAACCAAAGCTCGCAAGTTCAAGTACTTAAGCAGGTACTTAATTCACCGCGGGATAGCAGAGTTTATAGATTCAACTGCTTATCTGCAGATGCTACCCACGGTGCCCTAATGGTCTGTAGAAGCACATCATGCACGATTGTGCCGGGGAGAGTATTATCAGTATTACTCCAGAGTTACTCCAGCCTGTCCTCAACACTTAGTCAGTGCCAGTAAACCCACATGCTGCAGTAAGGAGTGATGCACGTCCAGCTCTGCTAGCTCTCCTGGACCTGGGTGTGCATGTGTTAGGTTGGTGTCAAAAGAAAAGCAGAATACAGAGCACTTGCACCCCCCTCCCCCCAAGTCCACCAGGCCACATGGCTCACTGCATTTGCACCATGTTTCCTGGAAACAGGTCCGCCATGCCCCGCCTGGCAGTGACGGAGAGGCCTGGTCCGCCCGCAGCAGCATGCAAGAAGTAGGCACACGCTCGGCGGCAGTTGTGCAGTCACTACCTCTGTACGCCTGAGGAGGCTGGACAGGTAGCGGACCACCCACATACACACACACACACAGAGGCTCACACGCATGAGAACACACACACACACAGGCGCACATGCACGAGGACACACAGGCACGAGGAAACACACACAGAGGCGCACATGCACGAGGACACACATGCAGAGGCATACACACACACACACAGAGGCGCACACACACGAGGACACACACACAGAGGCGCACACGCACGAGGACACACACACAGAGTCGCACACGCACGAGGACACACACACAGAGTCGCACATGCACGAGTACACATACACACACACTTGTGCACACACTCACATGAACACTCGTGCGTTCTAAGACTCCACACGTGATCTGCCCTACCCCAGCCCACCCCCCCCAGGAACTGCCAGCCCTCTTTACCTTTAACAGGAGTAAGTAAGAGGGGAGGGAAATGTAATACAGCTCCTCACATTATAAAGACACCGGCGATGAATAATTGAGTGGCTGCCTTTGGTCTGGGGCCGCAGCGAGGGAGAGTGAGAGCGCTGCTTCAGACTCTCATGCCTAATACACCGGGGACCGTAATTTATGGACAATTGAAGCTGCAGAAACATGTCTTGGAGTAGAATGAGTGGATCCATAGCAACAATCCTACTGGGGCATATTAATCCCCTGCTTTATGTAGTGCAAAGTGTACAATAGTAATCAGGACTCAAACAGAGGCTGCGATCATTAGGGGGGAAAAGCTATATAAGGAATTCATAATGGGATTAGCCTGTGGCGAGCACGGAGAGCGCAAATTAAATCACTCATCAAACGGCACCAAGGACTTGTAATTTACAGGTTAATGTTGGATTGTGTAACTAATCACAGCTAACATTTTGAATGAATCTATTAAAAAAGAATCTGCCAGCTTCTCCGCCGGCCCGCCGTGCAAAAGAGAGAAGCTACTTTTTCCAGAATGTTCCCCCGGATGTTTCCCTAGATCTCTGTGCAGCATTTTAAGGCGAGGGGCTGAGGATGTGGGCTTCATGTAATCAGTGGGATGGCGGGATTGGCGGCACAACCAATAGGAATTATAGCAGATGATGTCATGTGTCCTGTAAGCCAATCCCTTTACCTTACACATCACCTGCTGGTCAAGTCAAGTCAAGTGGGGCTTTATTGTCACACCGACTGCACGCAGTGACACGCAGTGACAGCATACAGAGGCCCAGGACTGCGGTGCTGCCTATATACCTGAAGTGTAATGATAGACACAAGTGGAAAAAACATAAACAATGCTGGAATGTTTGGAATTGTGGTGATGGTGGGAGCAGCGGAGCTGCATATAAATAGTATGTGTGAATGTTTTTTATCCACTGTTATGGGGGGTGGGGGTATATTGGAGCTTATCCCAGGCTGGGGTACACCCTGAATTGGATCTACCCTCAAAATGGACAATTTAGAGATGCCATTTAACTTGCCTGTGGTAGGACTCCTCCCCAACTCCACATGCAGTAAACAACACTGAAACCGCAAACTGCTAACCACTGGGCGCCAAACATCCATATATCTATTAAACTCCATTAATATCGAGGCCCTAATATGGTCCAACACTGTAAAAAATGAGGTTCTTCACTAAACACAACAGCACAGGAAGTATCCTTGGCCCAGGCTGCTACACATCTGGAAACTCCTGACCTTCTCCGCTGACTCTCAGTCAGTCTGTGTTTTTCCGCGCAGCCTGATGCCCACTCATCAGTGTCAGCGGGCATCAATGCCCCCAGTTATTCCCAGACTAACCATGGCACCCTCGTATACTTTAATCATAATTAGCTGCCCGTCAAGTCATAATCACATGGATCTAAAGCCTGACCCAGGAGAAATGGCCCTGAACAGTGAGCCAATCACACTCACAATGACAGAGCAAGCCAATCACACACACACACAGTGGTACAACAGGCCAATCACACATAATGTGACACAGCAAGCCAGTCATAAACATACACACAGTGTCACATTAAGTCAATCACATACTCAGACACACAGTGGCACAGCATGCCAATTACACATGACAGTGACACAGCAAGCCAATCTCACACACACACAGTGACACAGCGAGCCAATCACGTACACACACAGTGACACAGCGAGCCAATCACACACAGTGACACAGCAAAGTGAGCCAATCACATACACACACAGTGACACAGTGAAGCGAGCTAATCACATACGCACACAGTGACACAGTGAGCCAATCACACATAGTGACACAGTAAAGTGAGCCAATCATATACACACACAGAGACACAGCGAAGTAACCAATCACACACACACAGTGACACAGCGAGCCAATCACACACACATACGGTGACACAGCGAAGTAACCAATCACATACACACACAGTGACACAGCGAGCCAATCACACACACACACAGTGACACAGCGAAGCGAGCCAATCGCATACACACACAGTGACACAGCAAAGTGAGCCAATCACATACACACACAGAGACACAGCGGAGTAACCAATCACACACACACACAGTGACACAGCGAGCCAATCACACACACATACGGTGACACAGCGAAGTAACCAATCACACACACACACACAGTGACACAGCGAGCCAATCACACACACACACAGTGACACAGCAAAGCGAGCCAATCACATACACACACAGAGACACAGCGGAGTAACCAATCACACACACACACAGTGACACAGCGAGCCAATCACACACACATACGGTGACACAGCGAAGTAACCAATCACACACACACACACAGTGACACAGCGAGCCAATCACACACACACACAGTGACACAGCAAAGCGAGCCAATCACACACACACACAGTGACACAGCAAAGCGAGCCAATCACATACACACAAAGTGACACAGCGAGCCAATCACACATAGTGACACAGCGAAGTGAGCCAATCATATACACACACAGTGACACAGCGAAGCGAGCCAATCAAATACACACACAGTGAGCCAATCACACACTCACAGTGAAGCGAGCCAATCACATACACACACAGTGACACAGCGAAGCGAGCCAATCAAATACACACACAGTGAGCCAATCACACACTCACAGTGAAGCGAGCCAATCACATACACACACAGTGACACAGCAAGCCAATCACACACACACCCAGTGACACAACGAAGTGAGCCAATCACAAACACACACAGTGACACAGCGAGCCAATCACACACACACACACACAGTGACAAGAAAACATCTGGAAGCAAAAATTCACCTTAGACCTTTTAGCCAGGCCTGATTATGCCTACTGAGAATTGTAAAATTAAATTAAATCTCCACTGATACATCGACGTGCAATTAAAGGCATGATGTAGCAGTCGGTGTTGATTAAGCAGCTGGGGGGGGGGGGGGGGCTTAAATGTCCCAGGGGGCGGGGCTGTGGTACGCTGAGCCGATTACTAATAATGCCAGTGAGGCTCATGCTGAAAGCACAATAATGATGACAGGAATACGTTCATGAAGCCCCCCCCCCCCACAAAGCCAGCAAAGCCCCAAAGTTCCCCATTCTTCCCCTCAACCCACCGAACCAACCAATCCTTCCCTCCTGTCAGGTTTGGGGAGGAAAGCGTTCCACCCTGATGGTACATCGGGGTAGTTTGTGAGGAGAGCTCCCAGCCACAACGGCACGGAGGAGACGTGCGAACAGGATGCCGAGGAGTGAGGAAAAACAAAGGAGTACGATAATTAGACTGGCACGTGTTTTATTGGCAGGTGTAATGTCTGGGTAAGTTCATATGTAATTAAAAGCTCTCCCTACCCGCAAACGTGTGGCCACGTAATTGTAGCACGTTTGGACGCTCCTGCAGGTCAGTGTCGGGAATGCGCCTTCGGAAGTGGCATTCCTAATTACCCGCCTTCTCATTACGCTCCAGTTCAGCCTGCTGCTTTTTATAGGGTGTTAATAGGTACTGCATATTCACATTAGACGTGTTATTGCCTCCGAGTCCATTAAGCACCCTGCTTAGCCATAGCCGTACACCGGGGGGCTCGGCCGACGTGGAAGTGACAACAGCTAGTAGAGGGTCGTAGGTGTGATGGACAGGGGACTGCACACAGTGCATATATGTGACTGCAGATGTCTGTGTACAGTGTGCATGTGTTACTGCTGGGGACTGCACACAGTGCGAATATGTTACTGCAGATGACTGTATACAGTGTGCATGTGTTACTGCTGGGGACTGCACACAGTGCGAATATGTTACTGCAGATGACTGTATACAGTGTGCA
>JAODKM010000057.1:20078-31975 GCA_026780845.1 Petrocephalus sullivani | reverse complement strand
TGGGATGCAGGGGAGGTGGTGTCTGAGTAGATGTGGGCACTCTAAATTTGTACAGAGGATGCAGACTTTCCCCGGTTCAAGGGGAACACTGGTGAGCCGGTGACGCTCTGGCACCTAAAATCTCCTGGCAAATCTGCTCTTTTTAATTGTTGTTCCAATGCAATGAGGAAACTGCTTCCTGTTTACAGGTGTACAGAGCCAGCAGTGTGGTGCCGGTGTGGATTCTGTGTCAGTGCATGTGCGAGATTCCATGTGGTGACCCGTGTTTCTGGGTTCGGGTTTAAAGGGGGCCTGGGATCTGGTCTGTGTGATGTCTCTAAGTGTGTCTCAGTATCTGAGGTTTGATATCTCTGATGTTCAGAAGCATGTGCAGGTGTCTAGCTGAGGTTGGATGTCTGTGTAAGGTCTGTGAGTGTGCGGGTCTGTATTTGAGGTTCTGTGTCTGTGAGGTCTGTGAGTGTGCGGGTCTGTATTTGAGGTTCTGTGTCTGTGAGGTCTGTGAGTGTGCGGGTCTGTATTTGAGGTTCTGTGCCTATGTAGTTTGTGAGTGTGCGGGTCTGTATCTGAGGTTCTGTGTCTGTGAGGTTTGGTTCTGTGTCTGTAAGGTCTGTGAGTGTGCGGGTCTGTATCTGAGGTTCTGTGTCTGTAAGGTCTGTGAGTGTGCGGGTCTGTATTTGAGGTTCTGTGTCTGTGAGGTTTGTGAGTGTGCGGGTCTGTATTTGAGGTTCTGTGTCTGTGAGGTTTGTGAGGGCCATGGGGTGAGTGGGATCTGTTACTTCTAGGGTGACCAGATAATCCTTTTAGCTACTTCAGGTTTTACAAACTGATTTAGAACCGAAAAGCTCCTGTGCTTTGCTAAACAGTCTAGTTTTTCTTGAGCTTTGAATGGTTTGCTTTCTTGATTTAAAGACTCACCCAGTGTTTCACATTAACACTAGTGACACATGCATGATTATAGGAGACTGACCAATCAGCACGCAACAAGATCTCACTGCTTGAGCGAAATGCAGATCCTTTTAATTGAAATGGTAGTTTACAATTCCTGTCCTAGCCCAAAGTGTCCTCCCTGACATGGGTTATTTGGTCACCCTATTTAGTGATCTTACATGAATACTTGTTTTGATGTGCCTTTATTAAATATACCCTGGGACATCAGCAGTTTATCTTTAGAAATGGCTTCTATTTATTTCTTGGTTCAAAGTGGAAGCGTTAATTATAGCCCCCCCTTTTGCGCATGTATTGGCTGTGAGTCCGCTTCTGAAAGTGATCAGTGTGAGAGTTTCGTAGGACTCACACAGGAACCTATAGGACGGAATGGCTGTGGACGCTGAACGGTTCTGCGGGGCTCTGGCTGGTCCTTTCCCGTCTGGGGTCACGGGTCACCGGGCCGACCCCGAGTCTCGTCTGGACTGTGCAGTAACCGGAAACGGCGCAACACCCCCCGCCCCCCCCCCCCCCCGCGTCCTGAGGCTGCCCGGCTCGCACACTGGCGACTCGCATTAAATGCCTCTCCTTTGCAGACTCCTTTCATAGATTTTGCTTGCTTATTTTTGTGCTTGTTTGTCTGTTTATTTTCAGTGGCGGCCAATCTAGTGCCTTCTTTCTGTCGCAGGGTAACTTTTTTTTTTTTGCTGTATAAAGGGGGTGGGGGCACCTGAAATTCCCACCTGACAATCATCTGTTTCCTGTGACTGAAACATTGACGTTTATATCAGAATCAGATTGTATGATGTACTATGCAGCTTTAATTCACTCCTTAACTGTATATAAGCCAGAATACTATACGGTGCTCCTTCCTTCCTTCATCCATCCATCCATCCATCCATCCATCTATCAGTGCTTGTGCAGTAGACCCCATGCCAGTGGAAATGCTGAATGCTGCAGACATGCACTGGCCGTTGGGCAGTGTGTCATTACACTTGGTTATACAGCCAATGATCAGGCCGTGATTAAACAGGTATAGTTAAGGGGAGAATTTTCAGAAGTAGTCCTGTTGTTCTTGGTGGATGCGTCACGGAGGCTGGCTGATGGATCAGCAGGCATGGGTGTGTGTGTCGGTGAGGGTCGCCTTCGGAGAGGCAGTGCGATCTGATTCATGCCGGAGAGACCCGGAGCCGTGGGCCTTGCAGACCTGTACTGCTGTCTCCGGAGGAGGCCTGTCAGGGGGAATGCAGAGGCCCGGTGTTCCCAGTCTGTCCCAGCCAGAGGGACTGCCTGCCACCTCGGTGGCTTTCCAACAATGTCACCTGCTCTCTTATAACCCATAATATAAGCCTCTCCCTGACGGACACTGCGGGTCCATATAAGCGATGGGCTACACTTACAAGGTGATATATTAGGCCTTTAGTTTTCTCTTGTGCTCTAAATAGGATGTGGGTGTATAAGGTATACGGCCACATTTTAGTTTGCTGCTTGTGTTCTTAGATTAAGATTTTTGTATGGCAGCAGGGCCTTGTCATATGGGGGCCATGTGTGGCTCAGTGGGATAGGACTCCGGGTCTGTCACGACCCCAGTTTGAGTCCTGTAGGTCCCCGACCTGGGCCCTTAAACCGCAGCCTTTAGGAGCGCCGTACGCTGGCTGACCCCGCATTGGGGCCCCCACACTAGCTCCCACTTGCATGTGTGTCTGTGTGTGTCGTGGAGAGTAAGAGAGGGTGCAGTTTCTCTGTTGTGTTCTATATTTTAGCCAGAAAAACATTTAAAAACAGTAAAACGCAGGTGCATATGCACAGAATGGCCACTCGCTGTAGATTCAGTGTCATATATGTGGGTTACCCGTTTGGGTTTGCAAGAAACAGCAGTGTGATTCTATACAAGTACTGTCAACCTCGCTGTGTTTATAAAAAGGGTTTTTTGGCAGGAGATACACCCCCCCCCCCAGTGGTCCTGAACTATATGTTTGTCTGGAGCGTTTGACAGGCTTTTGGGTAGACTGTGGACCCCTTTCTGCATTTCGGTTATACGGCCAAACAAACCAATGAAAAAACGAAGCTTCATAATGACGCTGCTGAGCTGAAAATGATCGTATGCCTCATTCTGTACGTACTGCTATCTGTAAAATCCGAATGTTAGATTTTATATAGGTGCTTAATTATTCAGTCATAAAGGATCCATCGGGTGATTCCTAATCTCATAAAAGGTAACTTAGACACTTTGATGGTGATGAAGGTGCTCCAGTTAAATCGTGCTGGCTTGGTGTGAAAGATTCCATGAGCAATCAGTTCATTAACAAGCATTTGTTGCTGTAGGAGTCTCTGGGGGAACAGCAATTATGGTAGGGCTCTTTAAAATGTTTCTCAGTAGATACTGGCACAAAGCCTATGAATACGGCACACATGCGCGCTCACCTTCAAGAAACATTAAGCTATAATGACACACGCTTCATATTTCCTCCAAATCTAAACG
The DNA here is from genome assembly GCA_026780845.1 of Petrocephalus sullivani. Taxonomy (NCBI): domain Eukaryota; kingdom Metazoa; phylum Chordata; class Actinopteri; order Osteoglossiformes; family Mormyridae; genus Petrocephalus; species Petrocephalus sullivani. Next base: position 28,569 of record JAODKM010000057.1, on the reverse strand, counting down.
CAGTGTAGAGGCACATGACTGGGAAGTTATTCCTTTTGCTGTTTTTTATTTTAATTAAAAACTCTTTCCAGCTTGTCTTTGTCTTGTTACTGGTGGATCACTAATTCATAAGGTCTGTCACCTGTTTACTTGGTGACTAGGTCCATGGGTTCCTCCAACACTGTCCTCCAGAAAGCAGTCAGTTCACTCTGACAGAAGAGCTGTCCGCAGCGCCTGGCCTGTCCTCGGGACTCCTAAACACAGTGCTTTGGTTGTTCTTTAAATGCCAGGTGACCATATTACTCATGTGCTCAGTTCTCTTTGCTGGCGGAAGTTTCTTTTTCCGTTTTAAAGAAATGAAAAATAACGTGCCTTTCCCAAAAAAAGACACAGTTACGTTTCTGAGAAGACACCAACATTCCCCAGGTAGGATATATCATGCATTTCATTGTTTTTTTGAAGAAGAATTGAAGAATTCAGTTCAAATCGACTTATTTTTATATAGTGCCTTATATAGCGCCTTTCACAGCATTTGTCCCAAGGTGCTTTGCATGCATGTGTTGGGATACATCATCATATATTTAATAAGGCATTGTGCAAATCAAAACCGAGTAGAACAAAGTCAATGAAACAGAAAGAAAGGAAGCCAGATAACAATGAAGGTGAGGAATCAAAAGGGGTCCAACCCCCCCCCCCCCCCGAGAAGGAAAGAGCGGGCTTGCTTCTTAAAAGCCAGGTGTAAACTGTGGTTGAGGGCAAAGCCAAAGTCCACCAATGAACCCGTTCTCCACATTTATGGTAGCAGATTGAAAGCCGCACCCGCGGTGTTGCAGGTGGTACGCTATATCCATGGTGTCACTCCTCCCTGGGATAAGGGGGCGTAAATGTCTCTCTCACCATCTCCTTCCTCTCCTTTGCCCGGCTGGCTCTCTTCCCCAAAGTCCCCCTGACTCCCCAAACATTTGCTCGTCGATAATGACGGCGTCCTTTACAGGGCTGCAGGCGATTCTGACTTGCGACTCTGGGAAACGGTCTGTGCACCTGCTTGCGTCCGCTCGGATCAGGGGAAACGGGGGCTTTGAAGCGAGCCCGAGTAGCAGAACGGGTAACGAGGCCGATTTAAAATCGCACATCCTCCATAACCCGGGTCCCGGGGGGGGGGGGGGGGGGGGGGGGGGGGGGGGAGGGAGGGGGGAAAAAGAAGGGGGAAAGGGGGGCGGTTTAAAACCCCCCGGCCCCCGGGGGGGGGGGGGGGGGGGGGGGGGGGGGGGCACGCTGGATGGGATGCCAGTCCATCACGGGGCATGCAGGTTTTCTGTGGGCAAGTTTGAGATGCTGATTTGCTGAAGCGCATGTCTTTAATCTGTGGGAGGAAAGCGCACAGCCATTGGCAGGATGCAGACCACAGCTCTGGGGGAAATCGCGGAAGTTAAAGACTGCAGAGAGACACCTACTGGTGCAGTGGCTCCTTTCGTGATATAACCTATACGGTGAGTGTATTTGGCTGAAATATTATTTAGCCGCATTTCCCAGTCCAGTCCTCTGAGACGCACTGCCCGTCCATGTTTTCGCTCCCTTTGAGAGCTATGGCCCGTAAGTACATTCCCGGCTCATAGTGACCTGTTTGCAAACTACTGTAACACTATCTCTGTGAAGCTCGTGGAGTTCCTGTATCGGATGATGTTTCAGGCACTGGTACGCGTTTTGTAGTGAAGTGAAGGTGATTAACCGTCATTGTTGACGCACCACAGCACGCAGCAGTGAAAGGTGTCCCATGTGGCGCGTGACACAGCAAGTGTAAATACACAGTGCCTATTGAGATGCGTTTCCCAGAAATCGTAACCATTTCCACTCTTCCCTCAAACCGACCAGGCCATCAGAGGAAGCGACCTTTCTCTGAAGTCCCCCAGGGAAATTCTCTGAAAAAGCAGATACTTTTTTGTTTTTTACAGGACCATTGAGAACTTTTATGACTTGGGTGGGTGGTAAATTAGGACCTGGGATTGTGTGGGTGTGGATTGTAGGGCTTTGTACTTCACCCGACGAGGGCTTTCCTGAGAGAGCTGTCGTCATGAATACCGCACGCATCAGCTCTTGTGCAAACGATTGTGCAACTCATAGCTCACTGTATTCTGACAATGGTGCAGTGCTACGCACTTGTAAAGTCACCATGCCTCCGAGTCCTAAGCATCTCGGTGACCCTGCCAGTGAATTCCGTTAGGAGGTGTAGCTATCATGGAGAGGGTCTCATATCAGTCCTGCTGGTGTGACCTGGCACCAGGTTATGGATACTCTGTGCCTCATACAGTTTCTTTACCCTCTGCTCCATCTTCCCCTTTAAGAAAACATTAGTGTCCCTTGTGATACACCTGTGTGTGTGATTGGTTGGGGGGGGGGGTCGTCACTGACAGCTACCGGCTGGGTGGCACATATCTTGGACCGCCTCCCACAGACGCCCCCCTGCCCGCCCACCGCTGAGGGGGGGTAGCGGGGGCCTGCCGATGACTCATTCTCCAGCGCGCCGTGGAGCCTGAATCATAAGCTGGGAAGCTGTCTGAGCGAGAGAGGGAGCGACCCGCGGAGATGGCCGGGGCGGCCCCCCGGCCCCGATGTCCACACAGCCCCATCCTCCCGGCCCGAAGCGCCCCCCGGCTCTTCTGACGGACTGGGGTGGGGGGGGTGGGCGTGTAGAGAGATGTCAGCTTCTGGAGGGTAAGTGCAGAGCCTTTCCTCCTCCTCCTCTCCCTCTCCCCACATCTTCCCTTTCAGGATGCGGGTCGGGGGGTCCGGAGGCAAGAGGTTACCGCGGCGGCGGGTGCGGATGGGCGGACAAAGCAGCCATAGCGTCTTTCTGGCTGAGGGCATGCAGGGTCCACTTGGCGCTGGAGTTTTTTGGGTCCCCGAAGGGGGGGTGGCAGATTGGAGGGTGAGAGACTGTCAGATCACGAACACCCTGCATGCCCCCCCACCCCAATCTGATTCACAGAGGTCCTCATCTTTCACATGTTTTTCGGCTGCTGGGGGATGGGGGGGGGTTAATGTCCCATGAGCATGTGTGATGAGGAAAGGGTGACCTCTGTGTAGAAGCAGAGGTCTCGTCCCCCCCTCCCCCCCGGATGGCAGGACCTTCACAGCGGATGGGGGGAGGCATTTGGGTGTTGGTGGGGGGGGGGGCAGCTTGGCAAACGCCCGCGAGGCAGCACTGATCTCGGCGCGTCCTACAAACCTACGCTGTGGAGATTATGTAAGATCCTCCAAGCAGCGCCAGCTGGAGCTATGCATCCTGCCCGCAGTGGGCCGTGCGCTCTACTCTGCACCGGCCCACCCGCAATGGCCTGCACTGCGATGGCCTGCACTGCGATGGCCTGTACTGCGATGGGCCATACGCTCTACTCTGCACCGGACCGCCTGCCCGCAATGGCCTGCACTGTGATGGCCTGCACTGCGATGGCCTGCACTGCGATGGCCTGCACTGCGATGGGCCATACGCTCTACTCTGCACCGGACCGCCTGCCCGCAGCGGCCTGCACTGCGATGCTCTGCTCCGGACCGCCCGCCCGCAGCGGCCCGCACCACGATGGGCCTGCCCGCAGTGGGCCGTATGCTCCGCCCCTTTTTTCGATTTCTCCCTGCGTCGGGCCTCCATACTCCACTCTGTATTAAGAGCAGCTGAAGAAAAATTAATGCAAATATGAGAAATGTATACGCTGTATATAACGCCTGCTTGTTTTTGGTGAGATCTGGTCCGGTACGCCGGCAACGAGACCAATACCAGGACCTTAAGTAAGGCTGATGGCTTGGCTAGACAGAATGGAAATTGCACGTGACGGTGATGTAAGCAAGGAGTTAAATAATTTTGGGAATGGTGAGAAGAGGACCTTTATCGCATGCATGCAGTCGGCTCTAATCCGTTACGGGGATGTTCTCTGCCAAATGGAAGGTACAGGCTTGCCTGCAGTCTCATTAAACTGGAATATGAGTGTATAGGTGTGGTTTTCTGAAGGAGATCAGACTCTCGGGCGCACTCTGGGTTTGAGGTTAAAGGGGCCAGAGGGAGGTCAGGTGATCGGGGTCAAAGGTCAGAAGGCAGTCACACCATGTGTTTTGCAGGGTCAGTTTTATGTCGTGTCTAACCCACTCTGATACATGTCAGAGACTCGCCTGGCACGGCGACCCGGAAGCTCCGCGGGCCATAAACGGTCAAAGCCACCACTTCCTCATTCCGGCGTCTGGGAGTCAGGCCCTGAGAGGAACTGTGAGCTGGGCCCAGGCCGACGGAGGTCTGGGGACAAGTGCCACAGTTTGGAAACAGGTCCTGGCCTCCCCTCCTCGCCCCCATCCTTCCTGACTGCAATTATCGGCTCGTGTCACGTTTTGCCGCCGGTCAGCTCGGTGTCACGTATCCAAACACTCTTCAATCTGCACATTTACTTCCTGTTAATGGTGCTAATGGTCACTTTCACATGAAAATCGAAATGTACAACTGTATCCATTTTTAGTAGCCAGGCTCCCTGTATTTCCAAAGAGCTTTTCACGGCAGGTTGGCCAATCCCAGAATCCACTTCTTCCCTGTTGACTGAAGGTTGGCCAACCAGGGTGCGGGGCAAAAGGGCTGGAGGGAGTTTGGATGGGGTGGCAGTCTGAGGGGTCTGGGATGTTCCTGTGTTCTGTGTGTGTGTGTGTGTGTGTGTGTGGGAGGGGTGTCAGTGTGTATTAAAAAGGTGTAATGATGCTGCTTTCAGCGTAGGAGCAGATGAAGCGTGCCATGTCTCGCCTGGGGGCTTCGCGTTCTAGCCGGACACGGGGGTCGCACATGGCGCGGTGGCAGTGTGTAGGTGGTGTGCCACTTGGTGCCGGGTGTGTGTCGGGGGGGCTGCCTGGGACACAAGTGAGCGGGGGTGACAGGAAGTGGGCCTCTGGGAGCGCACCATGAAAGCAGGGGTGACAGGAAGTGGGCCTCTGGGAGCGCACCATGTAAGCGGGGGTGACAGGAAGTGGGCCTCTGGGAGCGCACCATGAAAGCACGGGTGACAGGAAGTGGGCCTCTGGGAGCGCACCATGAAAGCGGGGGTGACAGGAAGTGGGCCTCTGGGAGCGCACCATGAAAGCGGGGGTGACAGGAAGTGGGCCTTCCGGGATATAGGACACCGTGTGACTTCCACTGGGCCTCCATTCTGCTCCTGTGCCTAAAATGATCCCCCCACCCCCTCGCTGGGACCATGCTTAGCGTGCTGTAAAAATCTGCTTGGGGGCCCGCCTAGACATGCCAAAGTCGCTCCACGCAGCTCGCTGAATTCCACTGTAAGTAGCGGACGCTTTTTCTGGAAAAAATTGATGGCAAGTGTGATATTCCTCTTGTATGTGTTCAGTCTGGTGTGTCCAGTGTTTTGGCAATAAATATAAAAGACCATGAACATAATTTCTTCAGTGTGTCAAAATTGCCCATAGCTTGTGATTGTGCTGCCCTGTAATGTGCTGGCTTCCTGTCCAGGGTGTCCCCTGCCTTATGACCTATGATAGACTGGCTTCCTGTCCAGGGTGTCCCCTGCCTTATGACCTATGATAGACTGGCTTTCTGTCCAGGACGTCCCCTGCCTTATGACCTATGATAGACTGGCTTCCTGTCCTGGGTGTCCCCTGCCTTATGACCTATGATAGACTGGCTTTCTGTCTAGGACGTCCCCTGCCTTATGACCTATGATAGACTGGCTTCCTGTCCTGGGTGTCCCCTGCCTTATGACCTATGATAGACTGGCTTTCTGTCTAGGACATCCCCTGCCTTATGACCTATGATAGACTGGCTTCCTGTCCTGGGTGTCCCCTGCCTTATGACCTATGATGGACTGACATCCCGTCCAGGGTGTCCCCTGCCTTGTGTCTTGTGCATTCTGGGGTAGGCTTCAGGCTCCCTGCAGTCATGTACTGAATGAGATTGAAAATAACAGAGGAAATATGGTGTATTTCAGCAGTGCTGAGCCCGTGCTCACTGGCACTGGAACGGCGCTCGCATGCGTTTTCAGAGCTCACCCAATGGATCTCGCCATCGGCTCTTCCTGAACGTATCTGCAGACAGCAGAAGGTGAGGGGGAGGGCACTTCTCGAGATGAAGAGGAGCAAATCCTGCCTCCTCGTGCTGCAGATGGATAGAGTGAGTCACTCCAAGAGACTTGATTTAAAGGAGAAGAAACGCGAGGCGTTTGGGCGACTCCCTTCCCGGCCGAGGGCGTCCCTGATTGGCCAGAGAGTGGCCAGGCCTCTGCCCACACTCTGCCCGCTGTGTGCCATTACTGAATGTCCCTGATGGGAGCTGCACTTCTCGGCCTTATTCTTGGAAGAATCAGCCCATCCATTGTGCAGCTGAGGCCCAGTGTCCTGCCTCGTCCATCCCTCCTCCGTCGAGGCCTTACCGAGCGCGACATGAATCCGTGTTGAATTACGTGATCTGTCTAAATGTAGCATTTGTTTCACATGCGTGCCCACTACCCATTCTACTATGAGGCCGGCTGTCCGTATCCAGCCGAATACTAGGATAGCGCCCCCTGTGACCGGCGCGTAGTCCATCGCAGCGGCTATGTTCTCAAGGCTGTGAACAGAGGGTGTTGAGCGAGAGTCGCTTCCTTTCGATGCCGGTCATGTTTAGGGCGCCCCCTAAGGTTGAGGATGACCACTCGTGGCTTTTCACCTCATCCATAACAGCGCTGTGTGCTTTTGTTTGTGACCCTGATATGTTGCCCCATGCTACGCTAACTACCCTCTTCCCTGTGCCTGATACCCCCAAAGCCACGGCTAACCAACTTATTTAGGCCAGTTGGGCAAATATAACCACGCTGGGATAGTAGTAGTAAGTCAGGCCCTCCTTGGGTCCCCAGGGGTAAATTCGGGCCCTATTCAGGTCCCCAGGGGCCACGGCGGTCCCTGCTCTGATGCCCAGGCTGGTATTGATTCTGGACCTGCCAGGCTCAGCGCTACACCCTTAGAGCTTCACCCCACCTTAGTCAATTATTTGCACAGATAATGAGCATACATGCCAACTTCCTGCTCAGTGGGGGTGGTGGTGGATTATAAAGCAGGTTTATATAATTTGACCTTCCTACTTTGCCATTTCCACCTAAGCTTCTTACAAAGCACAAATTTATCAATGAATCGTCATTTTCTTTGTATTTGTTTAAGTGATGATCACACAGATCGACCAATAGAACAGTTTAAAATCACTTAATTCCAGCCAATCGGTGCAGCAGCACTTCCCCCTCGCTTTCCTGTCTGCCTGAACCTTGTACAAATCCTTTAAGGAAGAGTATCTGTGGGTTTGCTGTCTCCTGATGGATTGTGGGATTGAACGTGCCAAAGCGGAGGGTGGTTTTATTTGTTGGGGTTCAGGGTGACCCCTTGGTGGTCCCCCTGTCTGAGGGCTGACGAGGGACCCTTGCAGAACTGCATATTGCCAGAGCTGTTCTGTCCACCAATTTGGGACTCTGTTTTTTTTTGTCTGTATTTTGGGGAAGGGGTGTCTTTGTTGAATGTTTGATTTGTTAATGACATTTTTGCCCCCCCGCACAGTGACAGCTACATCGTGCGCGTCAAGGCAGTGGTCATGACCCGGGACGACTCCAGTGGTGGCTGGCTGGCCCTGGACGGGGGGGGGCTCAGCCGGGTGGGCGTTTGCAAGATGCCGCCCACCGAGCTGATGGGCCGCGGTGACTTCCTCATCCTCGGCGAGCGGCTTAAGGACCAGCAGGTGAGCCTGCCTTGACTGGGACGGCGCCCCCTGCTGGATGGCATGTGCGCGCACGTGAGCCACCAACCCTGTCCTTGGGGCACATGGTGTCCTGCGATCCTGCCAGTGCTGCGTTTCCACCCGCCCGCTGGTGATGGGCCATGGATTCTCTCTGGAACCTTCCGAGGTTAACGTGTGTCCGCGGTCATGTGATTGCTGGGGCTTGACGCAGCTTCGGAAAGCTGGGGAAACTCTGATTGGACGGCTCAGTCAAACATGGACTTAGCTTGGTGCTGCCTGGGTAGTTGTATATTCCTTTTTATCATCATTATTTTATTGCTGTTTGTCCTGGTGGTTCATAGAGACCCAGCTACCAGTGCGAGCCCAACCCTAACCCAGGAAATGCACCATTATCCTGTTTATTTTTGATTCCCGGCAACTGACTTACTCTGAGCAGCCCTTGTCACACGGCGCCCTACCAGTCTCCCCTCTTTCTATTTTAACCATCATTCTCATTTCCGTTTCGCTCATTGAATGGGCCGGATAATTGTGCGGCTTTGTTTTACGTAAATGGATCAAATAATCCATCCATTCATCGGGCTCGCCACCGCTTACCGTGGACAGGATTGCGGTGGAGGAGGGGGAGGCCCGTCCCTGGCAGCGCAGGGCATGGTGGTGGGGGTGCATTTGGATGGTATGCCAGTCCATCACAGGGCGCGCGCACACACACACACACACACACACACATACCATGTATACCTATCTTTATGGGGACACTCAATTCATTCCTATGGGCAT
>JAODKM010000056.1:14291-24661 GCA_026780845.1 Petrocephalus sullivani | reverse complement strand
GCAGTTCTGAAGGCGAAAGGGGGTCAAACACCATATTAGTATGGTGTTCCTAATAATCCTTTAGGTGAGTGTACGTTAACCTTAAAAAAAAAAAATGAAATATCACAATACTCAAGTGTATCGTTTTTTACACCCCTATTAGCAAGTATAGATTATGTGGTTAATCCCTAAAAATTGGCTTATTCTGCTTCTGGCATTCCTCTGATATAATACCATTAGCGGACTTTGTTAATGACTGATATGCTTTGATGTGACCAAGTGAATTCAAGATAAAAACCAGTGTTCCTAACAATGCTTTGTTATAGCTCAGCATACAAGCAAACAGACAAATTAGGTTTATACACCATGATTAAATGTATAAGTAAATAAGTAATGAATAACACAACTGAAATACTGAATTCATGTTTGTTCATCATTCATGAATCAGGACACATCTTTCATCTTAAGTAGTAAACTGTATTTGTTCATTATTTGTCCTTCAACAGTAACAGAGTTACTACTAAGTATTTGTGTGCCCTCAAGTAAAGTGTTACCCAAATACACATATAACAACTGAAGAATACTTGCCTCTGCCAAACCCTACTGACAGTCAATTGATCCGAATATTGTCGTCAGGGTACCACTAAGCTATTCTCAAATTGTGAACGTTCAATAGTGGTATGTCACTTATTTTGAATGGCTCTCAGTCTGGGAAGAGATTTGATGCATTTCAAAAATATATATACCCTCCAACATGTAGTAGAGGTGATTCTTCATTTATGTAAGAGCTGCACTCTGCAAATACACTTCAAATTCCTTCAATGTCCTTGCTTGCTAGTATATAACACTAGTAGGACTTTTCAGGCTTCCATACTGTGCTGTTGCTCCTATTATTAGTAGTACCTGTAAGCATATAAGTATAATTATTAATTATCTCAATAAAGATATGCATGGTACACATTTATTCTGTAGGTTCTCCTGGGCAGCCAGGCAAGAGTGGCTGCAAAGGACAAAAGGGCCAGCCTGGAGCTCCAGGCCGTTGTGGTCCTTCAGGAAAGGTTGCAATGCAAAGCTGTGACTGTGGACCTCGTGGCCCAGGAGGGCCTCCGGGGATTCGGGGTGATACTGGCCCTCAAGGTGTGTCTGCTTGCATGACTATATCATTTCTATTGATAACATGACCACTGTCAGCAGAATTTTCCCTTATCTTCATGAGGTTTGTGGTGCTGTAGAGTGTCTTGTCATGGTGTTGATTGATTTCTGCTTTCAAGGCTGTGATGGGGAGAAGGGTTACATAGGGGAGATCGGTGCCCCTGGTTATGGCTGCAAAGGCCGACAAGGGAACCCTGGCCCCCCCGGAGCACCAGGATGTCCCGGATCTCAGGGTCCCCAAGGAGCATCAGGGGAGCCTGGAGGTTCAGGAAAAGTGGGGAAGAAAGGTCTGAATAATATATTTTACTTTGGGGAGGTTTGATGTAACACCACATCTAGAAGAATCTATGAACACCTTCATAACACTTTATAAGGCACTCAAAAAGCATTGTTAATATGGGTATGCACATAAATAGGCATAACACATTATAGCTATGTTTATTGTGCATTATGAATGCTTTATGAAGCTCTCATCTATAATGCACTATAGATATATAATATTTCATAATGTATCCTTAATTCTTATAACAACCATACTATTCAATATATTATGAAGGTATCTATAGTGCATTTGAGATTAATGCTTTATTGAAGCTTATGAAGTTTTATAATCAACATATGCCTTAAGACTGTCAACAGAAAATGCTGTAATATTTTATTAATTCTTATACCGAACATTAATGCATTATAGATGCAAGCTTTAAGTAAAGTGTTAAGGACAGAATATGCACTCTGCATGCACTCTGATTTTGTACTTGCAGGCATCTGTGGTGAGTCTGGGGTTAATGGATTACCAGGACTCCCTGGAAAAACTGGCTGTCTTGGACCTCAAGGGAACAAAGGGGAGATGGGTTTCAATGGCCATCCAGGTCCCTGTGGGGGTACTGGATGCAAAGGACTGAAAGGTAGCACCTAGAATAGAACAGTCACTTACAAACTGGCTGGTGTTTATCATGTACCTGTGAATAATGACTGTCTCATACCCCAGGTTGTCAAGGTGTACAGGGACAAAAGGGAAGCACCAAAGTGAACAGAATTCTAGGTAGTAAAGGGTGCCCTGGACCATGTGGTTTGGATGGAAGCCCTGGGCCCAGAGGTGAGGAAGCTGAGCCTGAGTTCTGTTCTCCAACTTAAGCTTGAGTGCTGGAAAGAAAGGTTGCAGTTGTTTGCTCAGAACATTTCAGGAAGACATTAAAAGATTAAAAGACAATGTTATGTCAGGTAGGGCTTCTGCAGAGACAGAATCCTACTGAGTCTGTGCTCAGGGTTTTAGTGTAAGACTGATGCACCGAGTTAACTGTCAAAGCGTTATAGAAATAAGCATGATGTAGTTAAGAAAGAAAGCCATGTGATTGTTCTATGTGGATCCCAGAGTGAGATGTGTTCTATAATTATGTGACTGAAGGAGACAAAGGCCCGCCTGGGATGTGTGGCGCACCTGGCTTGAAAGGTAGTGCTGGACCACCTGGCCTTGGCCCCGGGCCTCAAGGACCACCGGGAAAGTGTGGTGCACGTGGCTTATGTGGCCTACCTGGTCCTTCTGGATACAGGGGCAATCCTGGATTCTCTGGTGAATCCGGAGACCCAGTAAGATTTCCAGCTTATTGTTGAATAATACTAGAGTTTTGTTATATTGCAAACTATAATGTAATTGTGATAATATATAATGTAATCATGGTGTAGCACGCATCTATGTGCTAAATGCATACTAATTAAGGTTTTTCTTCTAGGGAGACTGTGGGCGAAGGGGAATACTTGGGAATACAGGTCTTCCTGGTGCTAAGGGCTTGAAAGGTAGGCAGTCCATGAAGCGTACCTATGGACTGGGGGATATTGACAGCATTCATATGTATAGATATGTATTCATATTGAGCTACAGTACACTGATGTGAATGATGTTGTAGAAACTAGATTTGGTGCTGGAATGATAGCATTGTATTCTCCAGTCCTGTCATTTGGTCTGCTCATCTAATCTGTACTCGTCCCACACTGACTAAATTGTACATTTACTAGAAGTACTGGATGGATCCAGTGAAAGTTAATAAATGTGTTTTTAGCTGAATGCTCCTAGTTGTGGCATGTAGGTCTGAAACTATACATTCAGGCAGGCTGGTGGTGTAGTGGTTAGGAATGCAACTGTGTAGTTGAAAGATTGCCAGTTCGCATCCCCAACCTGCAAGTATGGCTTAGGTACCCGGAGCAAGGTACCCTACCCGGGCACTCATGTAGCTTCCCCCTTGACCATTTTGAATATACAAAGAAGGGAGGGATGTTTCATGTGCTTATGCACGTATCTGATGTACACGCAGCCTGTTATTCTGTCTCCAGCACCTCAAGCACTATACCCAATAATAAAATAATTTGTGTTGTATGATTTTCTTTTTACATTCATCTGCCTGATTTTATTATACCTTGCTCAAAAAAATTAAAGGAACACTTTGTAATCAGAGTATAGCATCAAGTCAATGAATCTTCTGGGATATTGATTTGAGGTGCGTTTTCCACAACTATGGAGGTTAGTGTTAACGATGTTAGTTCTATGTTAGTTCAAACTAATTACCATCCAAAGTATGACTGTTTCCCAAAACCAACTGCTATAAAGTTAGTTTGATATTCAACATTCGCTTGACATTCAGAAAACCTGTCCTTTTCACTGGGTATTAACACATACAATATGTACTATGATAACTATTTTGTGGACAAACAACACAATTCAGTACAGTAAAACCACAAACCTGCACGAAATGGCAAGTTATATATTTCACACACAAAAAGATTAAGATGAAGCACACCGACCATCGCAGAATCTCTCTCTGCTGGACCTCCCGATTTAGGAACCATCGCAAAATTACTACAAGCTACGCAAAGGGCTCCCAAATTGATCAATTAAATCTATTTGTCTCTTCAACCATCTGAATTTGTGGTGTCAAATAAAGTCTTATATATACAGACTAATATTCCTCAAATACCACAAGGCATGTTTTGTACATATTACCTTTAATGGCAGTTTTTTTTACTACCGAATTCATCAATTAAATCTATTTATCTCTTCTGCCATGTGACTTTGTGTTGTCAAACCAAATCTCATATCTCAGAACCCCCAGGTCACCATCCTTCATCTCATTAGGAGCATGCCTCGACAACGTGTACAATTTTGAGTTGTTGCAATAAAATTTCGGCAAAATGGAATGGCCTGCCGCATAATTCTTTCACTTTGATTTTCGGGGTGTCTTTGAATTCAGCCCTCTGTAAGTTGATTATTTTCATTTCCATAAAACAATGTAGCATCCTTTGATTCCTAACACATTACCCAATCTATATTAGTTTACTGTAGATATCCAGCATGATTTTTTCCCATTGAGATCTGATGTGTTTTCAAAGTGTTCCTTTCATTTTTTTAAGCAGTGTATTTCACTTATCTGACATTTTATTTAAGGGAAAATCTGCAACGCAATGTGTGCAGAAAAACCTACCTTTTGGCCACTAAAATATATGAGGTTAGGTTCAACTTTAGTGGAAATTTGTCTTGGGCATAGTACATGGTTGCTTTAATCTAAAACAAAATAGGGTTATTCTACTGAAATGTCCATTTTTGTAAAAGTAAGTTGTCTTAAAATGCATTCCTTTTTCTAACAATTTAACTTGGACTACATTATTACATAGCTTGGTGACTTCATGTTAACACAAAAATAACTATGGAGACTAGTGACCAAAAATCAATGTAAACATAATTATAGAATATTTTGAAAATCATCTCATGCCCTGCCGTTTTAAAATCACTGAGCTAAACAATGCTCCTGTGAAGTTTGCAAAGAAGTCCACAGAATAAGTTTAGATGGCTGGTGGCTTTGTTCACAATATGGCGGCTGCTGTGTCTGTTTTCATCCTTGGCAGCAAGTTTCAGTTTTTCTGTGCTTGGTAATGCAGTTCCAGTTTTGGCTGTATAGGTGTAGAATTTTTGGAAAAGTAAAATAATTTTGGAGTTATCATGTTGATAAAATCAAGTTTTTGAGCTGGCCTTCAACCTTGGTTTCACAATGCAATGCTGCTTCAAGTTTGGCGCAGTTCCAGTTTGTCCCTCATTCAGTACAAAAACTATGAGTTATCATAAAGTGTCAAAACAGCGGATTTGCTGTTGGTAGCACTGATTCATTTTTTAGGCATCTCAAAACGTAAAAATCAGTTTTAGCTCTTTACCAAGCAATGCCTGTGCAAAGATCTATAAAATGCATTTTAAGTTATTGCCTTAACAGGATCAAGTGTAAAAATGGCCTTTTGTTACTATCACTATGCAGTGCTACTTCAGATTTGGGGCAGACTCAAAATTTAAGCAGTTTTAGTTCTTCATCCATACATCTATATGTCTATATATCATACAAGTTTGAAAATGGTCTTGTCGGTGGACCCATGCTAAATCATATGCATTCTCCAAATTCTGAAGGGTACAAAAACAAAGTGGGTGTATTATCTTGATTTAACTTGAACAATTGTGTTGTGAGGAACAAAAATTTCTTTTGTGCAGGTGAAAAGGGAGAATCTATTCATGATGTAGGAATAGTGGGAGAAAGAGGATACCCTGGAGACTGTGGTGCATGTGGTAAGTGTTGCATGTACAATTAATTGTTTTATAAATAATTTCAGTAAGACCCATAACATGTTGCAACATAAGCATGTTGCTTTTCATCTAACCTAAGCACTGATAATGTTATTAGTGTCTGTTTTAAAGCAGACAAACAGTAATGTACAAAATTATTTTGGATACATTTGTAATAGACCTGAGTGATATAAATTATTATTATATAAAATTTAAATTATAAAAATAAAGTTCAATCAACTGTCCATAAGGAACATTGATCTGTCTATCTCTCCCATCTTCAGGTAAAGATATAATTACTTGATTTATATCGGATTATAATCAATATTAACTTATATGAAAAAATATTGTGGCCGAATATCCCAGTGCTCAAAAGACATCTTAAAAGGTGTTCAAAATCCCACAGGGTGTCTACCAAGTAAACTGCTAACAGAAGTGTTGTTAGGACTGTATTGTTAAAACTAATGAAAGAATTCACCCCTCTCTCTATTTTAATTTATTCAGGTTCTGTTTGTTTGACCGTGAATTTTGTGTGATCAGTTTTTGTGATTGTGTGATTTTTATTCAAATCCATGGGAGGTCTAAGATTTTTCCCTGAATGCTGCTGGCACTCTAGTTGTTTTAATGCTTCCTCCTGCCTTGCATCTGTAGCCACTGGAGCCCCCATGACCCTTAACAGAATTAGTGGTTATGGAAAAAGGATGGATGGCTTTCCTGTCTGATGTTGTACATCTGTGCACTGTGCCACATGCATTGCAACACCCAGCAAAAATTTGTGGTAGTGTTTCAGAGCCTGAGTCTACTCTAATCTTAATCATTAATTGGATGTTTTTCACAACATAAGAACTGCTGGCTGCAATTAGAATAAGGTCAAATGTTTCAGAAACACCACTACATTTTAAACCCCTTTCTAGGTCTGGCAGGCGACCCTGGTGACCCAGGTCCGTTGGGTCCCTCTGGCTATACAGGACAAAGAGGACTGCGTGGAGAAATTGGGTCTGAAGGAGCACAAGGAGACCCAGGTAATAATAATAGTCTGTTGCCATTCAAGCCCTGGCCTTTAAGGTTATAACTGCCCTAACCATTTTTATCCTTAAAAGACAATGGAAATGTTTAATTAATGGATGGATGTGGCCAAGGCACATCTGTAGCCACTGGAGCCCCCATGACCCTTAACAGAATAAGTGGTTATGGAAAAAGGATGGATGGCTTTCCTGTCTGATGTTGTACATCTGTGCACTGTGCCACATGCATTGCAACACCCAGCAACAGGATTGGAACTCCTGCCAGTGGAAAAATTTCACACTGTTCCACTCCATTTGGACTGGTGTGGTGCTGAGGTATCACTCTCTGCATTGCTGCACTCTGGTTCTCATCCCTGAGGTGGTTTGTCGGGTGGTGGTGTGCAGCAATGTGCAGTATACCCCCTTACCTACATACCATGAAATTGTAAAGACATATGTTGTGAATCCTTCATAAGCAGATGGAAGATGGATGTACAGTTGTGCATCATAAGTTTACATACCCAGGCAGAATCTGTGAAGTATTGGCCATTCTTAGAGAAATATGACTGATCATGCAGAAAACTTTTCTTTTATCTAGGGGAATAGTCAGGTGAAGCAATTTACACATAATTGTGTGTGCTGTTTTAAAATCATAATGATCACTGAAATCTTCCAAACGGGCCTGTTCAAAAGTTTACATATCCTTGAATGTTGGGCCTGATAACATAAACATACAAGTTGATAGACACAGGTTCAAATTATCAGAAATAAAAGGTAAGTGCCCATACCTGAGACTTCTTTGATTGTAATCATCCATCCATTTTCCAACCCGCTTATCCAAACAGAGTCGCGGGGGGTCCGGAGCCTATCCCGGAAGCTATGGGCACGAGGCGGGAACAACCACACTATTCACTCACACATGCACACCTACGGGCAATCTAGCAGTGCCAATCAGCCTCAGCATGCCTTTGGACCGTGGGGGGGAAACCAGAGCACCCAGGGGAAACCCCACAACAGCACGGGGAGAACATGCAAACTCCACACACATGGAACCGGGCAGGATCCGAACCCCAGTCCCAGAGGTGTGAGGCGACAGTGCTAACCACCGCACCACCATGCCGCCCCTGATTGTAATCAGTGTGTGTAAAAATAGTCAATTTAAAGTCATTCAAAGTTACACTGACTTTGCTGGATACTGAGACATGGGGAAAGCAAAAGAACTGTTAAAGGACCTACAAGAAAAGGTTGTTAAATTGTATAAAGCAGGAAAAGGAAATAAAAAAATTTCCAGAGATTGGAAAATGCCAGTCAATATTGTTCAAACTCTGATAAAGAAGCGGAAACTTGGGGGTTCTGTTGATACCAGTGAGATAGACCAACCAAGATTTAGGCCATAACTGCCAGGAAGATTTGTCAGATGCAAAGAAAAACCCACAATGCACTTCAGCTGAAACACAGGCTTCTTTGCAAAAAAGTGGTGTTGCTGTTTCAAGATGCACAATTTGGAGGTACTTGAAAAAAAGTTGGTCATGTTGCAAGAAAATGCCTTTACTGTGCCAGCACCACAAAACAGCCTGCTTACAATATGCCAAATACCATCTAGACAAGCCTTAAAACTTATGGAACAAAGTTATTTGGTGTGATGAGGCTAAAATTGAACTTGTTACAACCATAAACGCTAAGTTTGGAGGAGCCTCAAAAAGGCCTATAATAAAAAGTTCACCTTCATGCTGTGATGCATGTTTTGGGGGTGTGTGAGCTACAGCGGCTCAGGGAATTTAGTCAAAATAAATGGCAAGATGAATGCAGCATATTACCAGTACCACATGCTTCATCGGCCTGGAAGGTGTGCATGGGATGTACTTGGATCTTCCAACATGACAGTTATCCAAAACACAAGTCCAAGTCGACTCTTCAGTGGTTAATTAATGCAGAAACAAGGTCCTGGAATGGTTATCACAGTCTGCTGACCTCAATATCACTCAGCCTCTTTGGGGAGATCTCAAACATTCAATTTGTGTAAGACAACCTGAGAATTTATGAGACCTGGAGGCTTTTTGCCAAGAAGAATGGGCAGCTTTACCATCTGAGAAAATCAAGCTCAATTACAACTATCACAAACGACTGCGAAAGCTAAAGGGGGCACAATATTGAGAATTAGGAGAATTAGAAGTATGCAAAACTTTGAATCTCATTGTTTTCTTTATTGCTATGTTTTGTTTAACAATTGTGCTATTCTGCCATACCTTAGAGTTTAATTTGAATGCCATTAAAAATAAATGAACTGTGTTTTGCCTGATCACTCATATTTTATTTTAAAAATGGTACACGTCTTATAAATTCTTATGAGCAGAAGTGTAATGCTTACCCCCTTGGGAAAGCTCAAGTCAGGCGATGAAGGCAGCTAGGTCATAATTCAATTAGCTTTCAAGCCTTTCTTGGCAAATCAGTGGGACGGGGCATTATCCTGCATAAATATCATAACCCATTTGAAAGCTGCGGACTTCTTCTTTTGCTAGTGTTTGAAGAAGGTATCTACTAGAAATTGGCAGTAGATCTTGTGGTTAATTTTTACACCATTTGCAGAAAAGTCCAACAAGTTCATCACTAATAATTGTAGCCGACATCATCTCTCCTCTGCCTTGTTGGAGCTTAAAGAAGGTGTCCAACCACTGGCCCATCCAGCTGCTCCATCAAGAGTCACTCTCATCTCATATGTCCACGGAACCATTGTAACATCAGTCTTGACATGTATCTGTGCCTATTCATAATATTTTAGCTTGTATGTCTTATCGAGTGGAAGTCATGTTTCAGCCTTTGTGACCTTAGCAGTGTCATGCAGCACACGCACCTATACTTCCATTCTGTTCTGTTCAGATTGCAGTTTTGAAACAGGGTGGCACTTGATTATAAAGGATTCCTGGAAGTCCTTCAAATTGACACAGATCTTTGGCAGTTAATTTGTGTCTTCTTCTCTCTACATTCTTATGTAGTCTTCTTTGGCTGCTGGTCACAAAACACTTGATGCTATGCTGATCACATTTCAAAAGTTTAGCAGTTTCAAAAGTTTTGCATCCCTCTGACTGCACATTTCTGTTCACATTTTTTCTGCTCTCTGTAAGGTCCTTTTTGGGCATTTTTAATAGTAATAATAATTTGTTTAATAACTCTACACTTAAGTGTATCTTTTCCTGTTTTTCTTGAAACAATAAGTCCCCTGACCAGACACTGAACATGTTCTGTTTTTACACAGTTCATTCTCAATTAGAGATTCATCTGAACAACAAATATTGTTTGGAAGAGAAGATACCCACATGCCTAATAATGCAATGTATTTAAGACTAAAGGCATAATTTTAATCTTCACATCTTTGTTGTTCTTTGGAAGGTGACATTGGACTTCGAGGTCCACCTGGAATAATGGGACAGGAAGGTGTTATAGGATTCCCTGGAGTAACTGGCAAAACTGGATGTCCAGGACCTAAAGGATTTCCAGGTAAAAAATTTAACTAATGTGTAATTTATATCCATATTTACATACGCATTGAGAAAACATACATACTGCACAATTCCTTGGTGAGACCTCACCTAGAATATTGTGTGCAGGTTTGGTCACCTTATCTTAAAAAGGACATTGCGGCC